>PVJH01007485.1:0-15850 GCA_004026705.1 Nesogale talazaci | reverse complement strand
AAATATGCATAAAGCTTTGACTGGATATTTGTGTATGGATATTCATAGGAAATTCGTTGGTTTTTCAGAGGACTTCAGGAATTCAATCTCTGGAACAAAAGAAAACTAAAAACACTTTGAAAGTATTTTAATTCCAGTCTGGAGACTACAATTGTATAAGACTATAATGCTATAAGACCCAAATAGAATAGAAAGGAATATTCTAAAACTAGTCTCATGGAAAATCTGGAATTTGTTATTCAAAGTAATGATACATTTTAAACCTTTGTGACAAAATATGAGTTAAAATTATGTTCTTCCAAATATTAATGCTTATTTATTTGTGTGTGAATGCTACTTTTAAATGAGAATTATAGTTTTGTACAAAGATAAGAAAAGGTCATTGAGTAAGATATTCACATTACTGTCTTGATCTTTGACTTGTCTTCACATTACAGAAATAACTTATAACATGTCTTTTTATGTTCCTAAAGATCTTCACTTTATTTTAAGTTAACATTATGTTCATAGTACTTTTTAAAAATTATGATTTAGATGGGAGTTTTACATTTCTGAACATCAAAGTCTGCTTTCAAATTTCTAGCTTATCTTTAACGAAACTAATCTATATGAAAGTACCTCCTGGTGGAAAACATCCTAAATCTATATAGTGAAATCACCCGAGAAAATAAAAAGAACAAACCAATTGCCCTTGAGTGGATTCTGCCTCACAGCAATCCCATGGGTTACACAGTAAAACTCTTCCTTAGGCTATACTCTTTAAGGAAGCAGAGTGACAGTCTTTGCTTCTGCAGTGCCATTGTGTAGGTTTGAACACCAGCCTTCAGGATAGGAGTGGTATGTACAACTTTTGAGACACCCAGCCTGTACTTCATCAAAAGCAAATGATAATCTCAACACATTGGCTTTAGATTTTGGTATATTTTGACACCACTCATTCCAACAAGAAGCTTCCTTCAAGAGCCACTATGCTAAAAAAAAAAAAAAAAGTAATGAGGAAAAATGCTCCAGTTAGAATTAGACCTCTTTTTCTACCTCTAATTTTTATTGGAGCACCAGGATGGATATGGGATATCTTTTCAAATTGTAAGCTGAGCAAATGGAGAAGATCAACTAATGTTGACGTGGTCCATTTTGTCTTCAATCTGCCAAGTCAACCACATGGTCATAACAGTGTGAGCACTGAAAAAGACTTCTGAGTGAGTTTCACCATGGATGGATTGAGTCATGGCCTTTTAAACTACTCAGTTATTTCAGATATAGAGGCATATTTAGAGAGAATTATGTTTTTGAATGTGTCATCTCAGCCCTATTTCTCTTTTTGTAGTGACATTGTTCTGCTAACATTATTTCCCCATGATGTCTCAGAGTACTGCTTCACCCCGCCTTCTTTTGTTTTCAATTGCACTCTAAGCTTCCTGTTCTCAACTATATGTACTTAGAACCCGTAATGGATTCAATTTGGACACAAGCAGATATAACAACTCTGAATTATGTGCTTTGTGGCTTAAGATATAAGACAATGAAAACAAGTAGAAAAAATAACAAATATCCATGAAATTTGTGTAAGTTTGTTGTTGATGTTGTTAGTTGCCTCTACTGCAATGTTCTCCAAAAATGAGTCATTTCCTTTAAAGAGGGAGCAAGATTTTTTTTAAGCTTTATAGAAATCTTGGACTAAAAGGCAAAAGGCACATTAATTTCCCAATGATAATCTCAAATTTTAGTTGCATAGCACTTCATGGTGTATAAATGATTTTCACATGTAGCATCTAATTTTTCATTCCATCTAAATCGTCAAGAAAGATGTCTTATTTGTGAGTAAATGCAAACACATATAGATAAAAGATGTGTATCTTATAATATTAAAATAAGCATTTGTCTTTATTGTAAATTCCACACATAGCTCATTTGATTCTCACACAGGATTTCAGTTGCTTTTTACCAAACGTTTTAATGCATAATCAAATTATGGGTGCAATTGACAAATGAGAATAATTTCAATATGAATATAGATTGATATGTTCTTGCATTATTGAGTAAAATAAAAGAGAAAGAGCGAAGATATATGTCAAACTCTTTGGTCAATGATCTAATGGACTGTTTTATTGGGTCAGCCAACAGTTTTTCAAATACTAAAAGAACATTTCCTCAATTTTCTGTTATTGCCAAAATAATGGTTACAGACATGACACAATTTTAATTCTAATCTGCCATCACTAATATATTTCCATTATGTCTTAAGACTAGAAAATCAATAAAACAATAAGTTTAGCACTGATATCTAACATTTTCTGACATCCTAGGGGTAAATATACTTCCCTTTACAGATTTCAAACTACTAAGTGACATGACTGAGTGGAGTGTAGAAAATATATGTGCAGTAACACAACACTAAAATACATAATTCCCAAAACATGAACAATAGGTGCAAACAACCTCAAGCTTAATAAAATAATAAAGGTCCATTTTTGAGTATATATTTCTTTTGTTTTTAACATAATTAATTTGATTATTCATTTATATATTTTTTCATCATGGCTATATTTGGCATCCAGCTCAGAAGATTCTTGAATCTTCATGATTCAGTAAAAGCCAGTTCCAGCCCAATTACTAACTTAATGAATACTTTAAGAAAGCCCAGCATAAAACACATACAATATTCATGAAATATATCCGATGCTTAATTATATAGGACGTTTCCTCCAAGCCAGTTAACCTTGACCTCTCTTCCCTGCCTTCTCATGGCATCACCCTTTCTCATCCAATCTCTTCATAGAATCTGAATCTCACGATTTTTCCATTAAGAGTCTGTCTTTTTCCAAGGGCTTCACCTCCTATTTGGTTTATGACTGAAGTTCCTTGCTTGACTTTTAACATTTACCAAATAATAAAAAAGATGATCTGCTTGCTGGATGAAAAGAGTTTTTAGTCTGACTGGGCCCATGTATCTCTATTATTAAGATGTTTGCTTAAACAGATTGGACCAGTGTATGATGACTTCTAAATCTTACATTTTTCTTAATGTTTAAAACATGAAGTTTATTTTCTTGCAAAATCACATTACAGATACACGCAGAATTTACAGATACCTGTAGAATTTACATCTAGAAACACTATTTCTGAATTTTTGAAGTTCATGTATGAACTACTAATTATAATTGAAAACAGCTAAAAATTTTGAAGTTTTCCCAAAAAAAGTTTCCATTAAAGAGGACTATGTGAGTGGCACAAACACTTAAGCATTTGAGTACTAATCAAAATAGTGACTGTATGAATGATATGATACCACTGAGGTATCTAGATAGACAAGCTAGATTTAAATGGTCACAGCCTTGAAGACTCTACTGTAAAGTTTTACTCTGCATGGATGCTGTCCATAGTTAAGAACCAGAATCAACTCTTCAGCGACTAACAGTTACAATCCATTAAGGAAACTTGTGTGAAAAAAAATGAAAAAGCCCCACTCATTTTTTTCTTTTTATAATAATAACCTTTATTAAACTTGTCAAAACAAAAAATAAAGAGTAGGGGAAATATGGAAGTAGCATAAATCTTACAATTTTAAGAGACACCCACACACAATGAATCCAAATACCAGAGTTACAAACAAATTAGGATATTCTTCTAGGGCCAAGCACAGAATACAGATCTTTTAGCCTCCTGAACTCTGAGAAAGTCTATGTCTAGTCTTAGAAGGCACCCAGCTAGGGTATTTTCACATGACACCATTGTGTAACTAAGATAAGCTCTCACTGTCACAAGTTCCCACTATCACAAAGTGTAATTTGAGCAACTATAATTACAATCAAAAATATTCCTTAGGTAGTGCCTAAATAAGCAAAAAGTCCAAGTTCTTTAATAAGGAAACCAATATTCTGTGACCTCTATTATTCCTTGACCTGAAGCTGTTTGATTTTAGTGTTGAACATCTAAGCTGTTTTAATTCCCTAAAATGTCCTGGTAGCGGAGTGGTTCCACATCGGGCTGCAATCCTGAAGACCAGCCGTTTGAAACCATCCGCCAGCTCCATGGAAGGAAAAGATGGGTCTTTCTAGTCCCTAAAGAGTTGCAATCTCTGAAACTCACAGGGGTGGTTCTAGCCTGCCCTACAAGGTCACTATTAGCCAGCATGGACTCAGTGACAATACTTTTGGCTTTTCTGCTGTTCTATTCCCTAGAACTGCTCTAACAGAAATGCCATAAATGTAGTGATTCATTTCTAGACATTAAAGTCTGAAATCATGAGTTCAGCAAGACCATTCTTCTTCTGAAAACGTTAGAGAAAATCCCTCCTTGGCTCTTCATAGCCTCTAGTAGTCACTCACAATATTTCATGTTCCTTGGTTTGCAGCTAACTATTCCGTTTCCACTTCTGGTGTCACATGGCCTTCTTCCCTGTGACTCCATGTCTTGGTGCCTGAATCTCCATTTCTTTGCTCTTAAAGAGGTACCAATAATTGGACTGAGGACTCACCCTAATTCAGCATGACTTCATCTAAATTTAATTACATCTGCCAAAATCCTGTTCCTAAGTAAGGTCATATTCACATGTCCCAAGGTTAAGACTTAAACATATCCTTTTTTAGAGTTGCAATTCAACCCACTACACCTGTCTTCTTAATTTAGGGTAATTGGATTGATCATACATTAAACAAAGATCACTTTTTTAAACGGAGCTTGGATTGCATAAAAAACATGAAATGTAATTTATAGCCCAAACTAATTTGGACAGCATTAAATTAAAATGTTAACTTAGAATGAAATGGTTTAGTAAGGAGTTCACAGAACCCAATCCATATCAGGACTCAGAACAATTTCAACAAAATGTTGAAAAGGCAAATGTTGGCCCATTAATAATTCTTGATAGCTGTTTGACCTAAGTAGGTCTACTGAATTAGGGAAAATATTAAACTTCCAAAAGTATTTCTTTTAAAAATTAAATAAATACCTTGAAGCTCTTGGCTGTGTTTTCCTATCAAGATATTATTTTAAAGGATTCCTTGATTGTCCTTTATTCCTGTTTTGGTACTATACATCCAAGTTTAGAAAATACTATTTTTACTTGAGAGCATATGTTTATTTAGGTTATGCAGGATATTTGTTCAATCTGGATGCTGAACACAAAATCAGACAAGCTGGCTTATGTGATCAAGAATGTGGCATCAAGATTGGAAGAAGGCTTTATTAACCATCTGTGATATGCAGAAGACATAATCTTACTTGCTGAAAATGAACTGGAATCAAAGAGTTTATCGATCAAGATCAAAGATTGTTGTTACAATCAATCAAAGATCAAAGATATGTGTTACAATTTAATGTAAAATAACCCCAAATCTTCATAACTGGTCCAATAGGTACCATTATGGTAAATGGTCCATTGTCCATGAGTTTTCTCTTGTGTGCATCCACAATCAGTGCTTATGGAAGCTGCAGTCAAGGGACCGGACAACGCATTGCATTAGGTAAATCTCTTGCACAAGACCTTTTAAACTCTTGTAAAGCAAGGATATTACTTTGAGAACTAAGATAAGCCTAATCTAAGCCATGATATTTCCCATTGCCTCATATGCATGCTAACGTTGGACATTGAATAAGGAAGACGAAAGAAGAATCAATGCATTTGCTTGATGGTGCTGAAGAAGAATGTTGAAAATGCCATGGACTGCTAAAAGAAACATGGCCCAAGTGCTCCTTACAGTCACGACTTGTCTTACATACTTTAGAGATGTTGTTAGGAGAGACTAGTTCTTGGAGGACATCATGGTTGGTAACCTGCAGGGGTAGCAATAAAAGAAGAAGACCCTCAGCAAGATGGAGTGAAACAGTGACTGCAGCAATGGACTCCGGCCTGGGAACAATCATAAGAATGGTGCAGAACCAGGCAGTCCACATGCCTCTGTGCATTGGAGAATCAACTCCAAGGTTCTGAACAGCAGCAATAACAACTTGATTTTTAGTGCAACGGTCTTGCTATTCACCATAGTTTGGGCTTTTTTTAAAATCATTTTATTGAAGCCTCATACAGCTCTTATCACAATCCGTATATACATCCATTGTGTCAAGCACATTTGTACATATATTGCCATCATCATTCTCAAAACATTTTCTTTCTACTTAAGTCCTTGGTATCAGCTCCTCATTTTCCCCCTTCAACTACCCACCCCCTCATGAACTCTGATAATTTATAACTTATTCTTATGCTTTCTTGTTTTACACTGAATGATGTGCCCCCTCACCCACTTTTCGGTACTCCATTCCCCTGGGAAGGGGTTATATATTGATAATTTTGATTAGTTTCCCCTTTATACATCTCACCCCCATCTTCCTCTTACCCTCTTGGTATCGCTACTCTCATTATTGATACTTAGGGATTTATCTGTCTTGTATTCTGTGTGTTTCCAGCTCTAATATGTACCCAAGTACATGATCTAGCATAGCTGGATTTAAGGTAGAATTGGGACCATGATGGTGGAGAAGGAAGCATTAAAAAGTAGAGGAAAGTTGTATGCTTCATCGGTGCTATACTTCACCTGACTTGCTCATCTCTTCCTTATGATGCTTCTATAAGGGGATGCCGAATTGTCTACATATGAGCTTTGGTTCTCCACTCTGGAATCCCCCTCATTCACATTGATATGAATTTTTAAAAATCATTTTATTGGGGACTCATACAACTCTTGTCACAATCCTTACATATATCCATTGTGTCAAGCACATTTGTACATTTGTTGCCATCTTCATTCTCAAAACATTTTCTTTCTAATTGAACCCTTGATATCAACTCCTCATTTTCCCCTCCCTCACTGCACCCCTCTTTTATAAACCCTTGAAATTGTATAAATTATTATTATTTTGTCATGCGTTACACTGTCTGAGATCTCCTTTCACCCACTTTTCTGCTGCCCATCCCCTAGAGATGGAGGTATATGGAGATCCTTGTGATTGGTCCCCCCTTCTATTCCACCTTTCCTTCACCCTCCCAGTATTACCACTCTCACCACTGGTCCTGAGGGGTTCACCTGTGCTGGATTCCTTGTGCTTCCAATTCTTATCTGTACCACATACATCCTCTGGTCTAGCTGGATTTGTATTGTAGAATTAGGATCATGATAGTTGGGAGGATAAAGCATTAAAAAACGTGAAGAAAGTTATGTTTCATCATTACTGCACTGCACCTTGACTGGTTCATCTCCTCTCCACAATCTTTCTGTAATGGGATGTATATTTTTCTGCAGCTGGACTTTGGGTCCCCACTCTCCACTCCCCCTCATTCACAATGATATGATTTTTTGTTCTTTGATGCCCGATACCTGATCCCATGGACACCGAGTGATCACACAGGTTGGTGTGCTTCTTTCATGTGGGCTTTGCTGCTTCTCAGCTAGATGGCTGCTTGTCCATCTTCAAGCCTTTAAGACCCCAGATGCTTTATCTCTGGATACCTGGGCACCATTAGTTTTCTTCACCACCTTTGCTTATATGTCTGCTTTGTCTTCAGTGAACAGGTTGGCAAGGTGGACATTATGGAATGTCTGTTTATTAGAACAATGTGTTCTTGCATTGAGGGAGTACTTGAGTGGAGGCCCAATGTCCATCAGCTACCTTAATGCTAAACCTGTAAATATGTGCACATAGATCTATTTCCACATCATCATATATGAATATATTTACATATGTACATGCCTATATTTAGACTTCTATAAATGCCCTCTGTCTCCTACTTCTTTCCTCTATTTCCTTTAACTTTCCTCTTGTCCCACCATCATGTTCAGCCTTCATTTTGGTTTCACTAATTCCTCTCAGTTACACTGCCCTTGATCAAGCCCTAACAGGCCTTCTACACCCTCGTGGCCACCGATTTTGGATCACCTGTTATTCCAGTGTCCCTGGGTTTTTTAACACCACTTCCTTCCCCCTTCTACCCCCTCTCCCATGTACCGCAGAACTCTAGGTCCTGTTGCTTTCTTCTACAGATTATATATCCTGCCTATCTTATTTAGATATACTTGCAGAGATGCTAATAATATGCACAAAAACAAGACCTAGCAAAACAAAGCAACAAGAGAAAATAAAACAACAACAAACCAATGACAAGAAAAAGAAAAGCCTGCAAATAGTTCAAGGTCTATTGACCTTTCGTAGTGTTTTCCAGTCAAGTTTGATGGAGTGCCATGCTCTGGCCCCAAATTCTAACTTTGATATTCCCTTGGGACTTCCTTCCTCGGCTCTCCTTACTGCTCTGTTGCAAGCTCTTAGAGTTTTGCCTTATTGTGGTGGAGTCACGTCATTCCCACACTGTGTCTCCCATGTTGTCCTCTCTAGGGCCATGGGTCAGCGAGAGATGTCATGTCTCCCAGTAGAGCTGACCATAGGGTCCACTCTTTGCTATGGCTGCTCTGTGTAGGGATGTCATCTTCAAGGCTCGGTGGGCCAGAATGGGCTCCCCTCTCTCTTCCTCCTCTTTCATTTGCTCCCATGTGCTCTGATCAGACACGTCTCTCTCCCTGAGCTGCAACTTCAGGGCTGTCCTCTGAAGTAAATTCTTCTGGGGGGAGGAGTGGCTGTCCATGTAGTTGGGCTTGGGGCTGGCCCCTCAAACTATCTACTGGTTCCCTGCTTCATGCTGATATGTTGCATTCACAACTTGGAACACCGGGTTTTAAAAGTATTTCCCCTAATCTGTCTGGTGATTTTCTGTTCACCTGCTAAGAAAGAATTAGTCCAACTTAAGATTGTTATTTACTTGCTTTCTTTAAGTTATCTCAATCTTCAACCATCTCTTGGCTTCCAAAGAAGTTAGTATCCCAGTACTCGTTTTCTTCCTAACCATTTCATTTTAAATATTTGTTTTGCCTCCTTATAGTTTTCACAGCTTTGAATTATGAACTAAGTACACTAAAATGTAAAGACAACAAAAATCCTCAAAACTTGGGTAATGGACGTTATTATGATAAGGAGAAAAAAATGTTGAAATTGGCATTGATTTTTGTCTTACTTGGATTCACAATCAGTGCTCAGGGAAGCAGCAGACAAAAGACCAAACGGATAACTGACAGGGGGACATGGACCGCAGATAACAAAAATGGAAAGCTCACCTCACCAACTACTGGCAAGTTTTCACGAGGAGAAATGCCCTGCACATTCTGGCAGCTAGAAAAACAGCTTAAAACATAAGCAGACCAAAGTTTCTTCAACTGGGAGAGCAGCAACATCTGCTGACAGACTCCCTATTACCATTGACCAGAGGCACACGATGCTTCTGTGAGGCCTGCTCCTCCTCCACCCAGCCAAGTTTTCCTGGCCCCTGAGGCAGCCTAGCCAGTCAAGTCTCTTACAATACTGTCCTCTGACAATCTTTCAGGAACAGCAGACCACATGGGTAGCTTGATACAGACCTAAGCTACATTTTTTGCAGTTTTGTTTTCCCTTTTGTTTTTAAAACAGTTTTGTTTCCCTTTCTCTATCTTTCCTGCTTTGTTCCTTGGTGCCACTTCCACACACCAATGTGCCCCATATTCCACACATAGCACATGTGTGCATACACACACCAGCATTAACAAAGCAGCAGGAACGCCCATGCACCCGGCAGTTTTATTTTTTATTCTAGTTTTGTACTTCTTCCTATTACGCTACTCTTATTTTTTTTTTCTATTTCCCTCCCACTTCCTCTTCTGGTTCAATACCACCCTCCTGAGAATACACAGGTGAAAACATACAAGTGAAAGAGACAGACCTGTCGATGCCAACACTGAGAAAAACAGACCTACTTGTTGACTCCAGCACACCCACCAATCAAGGACTTTTCTCTCTCTCTCTTTTTAATTTCTGAGTACGTAAACTCATCTACATTCACAGTGCCATAGCAACTGAACTTCAGTACCCACATACAAATCTTTTGTCTCTTTTGTCTCTGTTTCTCATCCCAGCACATTCACCCATTATCTCTTTCTATGCTCTATTTCCATGTGATAGATCGCTGTGAAGCCTATTGATTCTTACTGCCCCTCTTAAAAGATATGTTCCAGTTCTTTTACAAATCTGATGCCTTGTCCAGACAGCTTCTTATTATTGCTATCATTGATTTTATTTGCTTCTTGTCCTTCTTTTCCCCATTTTCCCTCATTATCCACCTCTCACCCCCTTTCTCCATTTCACCATCATATGATTTCCAGCTCCTAAATTTCTAAACAGAGCCAACTACCCCAGCATGACCCAACATCTCACACACCACTAATAGCTGTACACAATGCAAGAAAACAGCCTTTAACTATAGTAAATGCCAAATCAAGAAAAGCAACACAATCAACTGAAAAAAAAAAAACCAGACAAATCCAATGAAGTACTCTGAAGAAGAGATCCTGGAACTACCAGAATCAGAATGCATAAGAATTATGTTTAGGTCCTTCCAAGACATGTAGGGGAAACTCAGAAAAAATGGAAGAAATTGAAAAAATAAATTCTTAAAACCAAAGGAATACCAGAATCTAAACAATTTGATAGCCAAACTAATGTAGTAAAGAACCTGAGGAATAGATTGGAAGGAAAGTAAAATCAAATCAGTGAGTTCAAAGACAAATCACTCTGACTACAATTTATGAGAGAAACAATCAACATAAAAAGGGAAAAAAGAAGTAAACCTGAGAATGATCAAGAGAAATTATCTACATCTGAATGAGGCCCAAGAGCAAGAACAATGAAAAAAATATGCAAAGAAAGAAGTATGAGAAAACATGGAATAAAATTTCTCCAACATTACAAAGAAGTTGAAAATAACTATTTGAGAACCTGGCAGAACCCCAAATCAGAGTAGATACCAAAAAAAAACAACATCATAATGTATCACAGTAAAATTATCCAATTTCAAGGAAAAGGAGGAAATTCTGATGACAGCTAGAAAAAAAGTAACTTACAAAGGAAAAAAAAGGATAAACCCACATATCTCAGAAGAAATTATGCAGACAAGAAGAAAATTAGAGAAATATATAAAATTCTTAAAGAAAAAAAATCCTGCCAGCTAAGAATCCTACATCCACAAAATTATACCTCACATATGGAAAAGAAATAAAGGTGTTTCCAAACAAGGTAAAACTAAAGGACTTCATAAAAATAAGGCAAACATTATAAAAAGTAATACCCAATTGCTATGGACAGAGAATTAACAACCACAGTGGGTAATCCTGAGAGTATCGAAAAGTACAACACCAGTTAGAGACCAATACAATGAAAACAACATTAAAAACAACACACACAAAGAGAGCAACAGCAACAACAACAAACAGAAGAGTGGCAACAGCAGACCCTCATATATCAATAATGATACTGAATGTCAATGGGTTAAATGTACCAGTTAAAAGACAGAGTATCAGACTGAATTAAAATACAAAACCCATCTATTTGCTACCTGCAAGAGATATACATTTACCTCAAAGATAAGAATAGACTAAAAATGAAAGGATAATGAAAAATCTACCAAGTCAATGGTAACCATAAAAAGGCAGCTGTGGCAATATCAATCTCTGATAGAATAGACTTCCTGAAGAATAACATAGTGAGATACATGAACAGACACTGCATGATGGCTACAGAAACAATGCATCAGGAACATATAAACTTAATAGACGTATATGCACCCAATGAAAGACACTTGAAATACCTCAATAATTATCACAGAGCTGAAAATGGAAATAAATAGCTCTACAATAATTGTAGGAGACTTCAATACTCCACTCTCAAAGAAAGACAGATCATCAGGAAAGAAACCCAGTAAAAGGACAGCAGAGCTAAATAGCACAATTAGGCAGCTAAACCTTGAGGCATACACACTCAACAACAGTCTCCTAGATATATACAGAGCACTATGTCAAAAAAAAAATACATTTTTCTTCTCCAGTACATGCAACACATACTCTAGAATAGCTCACACAGTATGTCACAAAACAGACCTCAACAAATTCAACAATATTGAGATCATATAACCCATTCTCTCAGATCTATAAAACTGGAAGTCAACAACAGAAAGAACAGGAACATAAAGACCAACACCTGGCGAACAAAACACAGCACACAACTCAAAAATGACCAGGAAGTAGATCAAGTAAGGTGTGAGATTAAGGAGGTCTCTTAAACAAATGACAATGATAGCACATATACCAAAACCCTAGAGACACAGCAAAAGCAGTCATCGGAGGATAATTGAAAGCAATCAATGCACACATAAAAAAGAGCAAGAGATCCAAAATCAATACCTTTGCACTACACCCCCAATAACTAGAATGAGAGCAACATAAATACTTTAACAACAGAAGAAAACATATTAGACTAAAAGTAAGGCTGTATTAGGAGATCAGAGCAGAAATAAAGGAACTGGAAAACAAAAAACAATGGAAAAAATCAAGACAGTAAGTTAGTCTTTTGAAAGGATTAGCAAAATCAGCACACTACTGGCAAACATAACAAAGGAAAATTAAAAGGAGATGCAAAAATTAAAGATGAAAAAGACAATCCTGCAACAGATGTAAGTGATATAAAAAAGAATAACAGTATTAAAAAGACTACACCAATAAGTTTGATAATCTAGAAGGAATGTATAGATATTTAGAAATAAACCATTTACCCAAATTAATGCAGTTGTATATAGAAACCTGAACAGACTCACAACAAAAGAATAAATAAAAAAGTTCATCAAGGAAAACCCAAGATCAGATGACTTCACAGGTTTTTCTACCTATCCAGGGGGAAACTGTCATCAAACTAATGCAGAAGATAGGCCTTGCACTACACACCCTTGAAGCTTACTACACAGTCACAGTAGTCAACATAGCCTTGTACTGGTAGAACGATAGCTACATGGACCAATGGAAGAGGATAGAAAACTTGGAAACAAGTGTCTACCTACAGCAATTGATTTTTGACAAAGGACTTAAAAAGTAAACACAAAATCAGAAAGGTTCAAAATCATTAACCATTCGGGAGCAGTAAATCAAAACAATGAGATACTACCACAGGCCCACAATGACAGCCCAATAAAAAACAGAAAACAGCAAATGCCAGAGAGGGTAGAGAGATTGGTCTTGTACGCTACTGGTGGCCTTCAACACATGTACAACCATGGTGAAAAGTGATAGGGAACTACCCCAAACAGCTGACAATAGAAATACCTTTACTGAGCACATACCCCAAAGAAATAAAATGTATGTTCTCTCATGTCGCTGTGGCACAGTTCACAAGGTCCAGAAGCTAGAAACAGCCCAAATGACCACCTGTAAAAGAATGGATAATGAAACTGTACAAACACACAATGAAATGCTGTGTTTGCCTGAAGAACCGCAATGAAACCATGAGGCACCACATGACATGGAGTGACCTGGAAACCGTTATATTAAGAGATGTTAATCAATCACAAATATTACACGAGTCTACTACTATTAGGATGCACACCAAGAAGACAGGCTTATGCTCTCGGGTCATATAATAGTCTAATCCAATCTCCCATGCAATGAAGTAATAAGCCTGACTAGCACCCATGAACACTATATCACCCTTCACCATCTTTATAAAAAATAAACAGCAACAACAACCCTCACTACCACTGAGTCAATGTTGAACTATACGTAGTGACACCCACTCTCTCTGATTTTCTGAGACTGTAACTGTCTATAGGAATAGAACTCTTTGTCTTTCTTCCACTGAGAGGCTAGTGGTTTCAAATGTGTTATCACAGCCTCAAGTAACCATGACACCACTGGGACTCTTCACCTTCAAGTACTTCTAAAAAGTCACTTCAACAGAGGAAACCTCACCTTGGCTAAAATCAGTTTCTCAAGATGTAAGGAGAGAGGAGACCATTCAATTGCTGCCCTACAACATCGCACTAAGATTACTCCCAACTAACAGACACTCCTACCAGAGTGCTAAGCAAACCTTACTGGAAATTCCAGTAAATATTGGGGGCAAGGAGTCATGTACATCTAGAGAAAGTGGTCACTTCTTTGGGTGGGTAAATTGGAAGGAGCAACCTCCTGTTGGGGGAAAATGCTTAGCAATATTGTACAGAATCCAAGGGAGACTTGGATTATCCTAATTGGACAATTTTGACCTGACTTATGTCCAACTCTTTGTGACCCAGCAACATGCTGTAGATTACTGGGATTTTAGACTCTGCCTTTGTAAGGCACAAAATATCCTTCATAGATCTAAAATGCTGGTCTTAAAACAAGCAGCCATCTATGTGAAGCATCAACTTAATTCAACATAGTGAAAGAAGCACACCAGCTTGTGTGATCTAAGATTGTAAATAATATGATCCAAATCTGAAGCAGGGAATGGTATAAGAGCTTACCTTATCAACACTTAGTTTGCAACAGACTGTGGGTGACAGTGGGAACCAGAAATTATTTTTGCAGGATGCACATTCATTGAACCTCCAGTGAGCCCCCTCAGATCCCAGTAGAGGGATATGAATAAACTTGATTATGTTTTGTTCTCTCTTTGAGGTTTTTCTTTGTTTTGTGTTGTTATGGTTGTTGGCTTTTTTGTTATTGTTGTAGTTATTGTTAGCTTCCTGTTAATGTTTTGTATGATTTCTGCATATGAATCCAGTACAGATAAATCTATAGAGACAATAACTGAATCAGTAACCAATGAGGGGCATGGCAGAAAAAGTTGGTGGCAAATTGGGGGCTAACTAAAATGAGTATGAGAAGAACATGTTCTGAAATTGATTGTACAGATGATGGCAAAAGTCTCCTTAAAATGGATTAATTGTATGATAGATTAATTGCATGCCAATGAATTTTTTTTTAATGAGAGAAATCTAACAATGCATTACACTGAATAAATCTGCTGCATAAGATCCCTTTAGTGCATTAAAAAGCAAAGATTTTACTTTGAAAATTAATGAGTGCGTAACACAAGGCATGGTATTTTCAATTGCCTCATATGAATGTGAAAAATGGACATTAAAAAAGGAAGAGAGAAAAAGAATCTATGCATTTAATTGTGGTGCTAATGAATAATGTCAAAAATAACATGGATGGCTAAAAGAACAAACAAATCTGTCTTAGAAGAGAAAGTACAGCCAAGATACCCTGTAGATGCAAAGAGGGAGAGGTTTTATCTCATGTATTTGGGGCACGTTGTCAGGAGAGACCAGTCCCAGGAGCAGGACATCATGCGTGATAAAGTAGAGGAGCATACGAAAGAGGAAGGTCTTGGGCCAGTTCTATAGTCACAGTTGCTGAAATCGTGGCCTCAAAAACTTGTGAGAGTGGTTCAGGGCCAGGTAGTGGTTATTTGGCTGTTTTTTTTTTTCCTGTTGTATATACGATTGCTATGGGTTGGAAACTACTTGACAGCAAATAACAATAACAACTCTAAATCAGTCTATTTCAGAACCTTACGATCTGTAAGAAAGTAATTTCTATTTTTTAAAAAAAGCAAGAAAGAGCCTCCTCGAATTATAAGGAGTAGAAGAGTTGTAATGCTAATTCAGAGATAATTTTCATAACTTATTGATTTATTGATGCAGATCAGTCAACATCTGTGTGTCTATGCAATTGGAATGTTTAAACATTTCTTTTTTTTTTTAAATTCATTTTATTGGGGACTTATACAGCACTCATCATAATGTATACATACATACATACATATGTTGTGTCAGTAGTTACATCTTTTCTGGGATGGGGTGGGGTTCTTTTTTTTTTTTTTTTTTTGATTTGTGAGAAGTAAGCCAGTTTTATAGGGCAAGCAAGTTTAGGCAATTAGCATATCGTGATCTTCAAACTTAACAAGTGAATGGCAGCACAGCTGCAAGTCTGGCTTCAGAGGCCAGGGCTGTTTACAGTTACAA
>PVJH01007484.1:77808-92826 GCA_004026705.1 Nesogale talazaci | reverse complement strand
GCAGCTGTGCTAGCACTTCAAGCAGCTGGCTCTAATGTCTGCATCGACTTGTAGCGTTGATGATCTCCCAAACGAACTGAAACACCCCAGGTTTGCACCGAGTCCTCACGAGGGTGGAAGCACTCTGGAGACACACAGGCAGTGAAAAGCACGCGGAGACTATTTCCCTGCTCATAGATTAGATACAAAGGAAGAGAGAAAGGCAGGTCTTTTAGATGCCGAATGAGCTGTTTTGTGCAGGAGCCAAAGCCCTTACCTGTCAGAGAATGTCCTTCTAATGGGTTTATGTAACGATGCTTGGAGAGTTAAAGGTCTCTATCATGTGAGTGATACAACTCATTTCGCTATTAACTCATTAACTACTCACATCATTAACAAAGAGGTACAGCCCTGGTATTTACACATGGAACATGAGAGAGTAGGGAGGTTATGCTTCATGGATACAGAGTTTCTGTTGGAGGTGATAAAAACCTTTGGAAACAGAGGGTGGTGGTGGATGCCCAGCACTGCAACTATAATTAATGCTAATGGGTGGTGCACTTAGAAGTGGTTAGAATGGAGACTTTTGTTTTATGTGGATTTTATGCCATAATAAAATCGAATATTTAAAATAAAGTTAATATGATACTCTAAGCTGGTAAAGAAGCACTCTGAGTGTTTTTCCAGAGCCCAAACCTCTCAATTTCAAGAACAGAAATAACTAAGTAAGCAGGGTTACTGAAGGGCTTCAAACCAATTCTTCCTGGTTCAATCATCACCTATAAAACAAAACTGGAACAAATTCAAATTTGTAAAATACGACTAAACCTGAATGATAGAATGGGAAAAAGTATAGGTTGATGCTCTGAAAAAGACTTAATCTCCCTTTAAGCAAATTCCATAACAACCAAATCGTTTGATCGGCACAGTCAGAAACAACGGTGTCCCACTCACAGATGGTGCTCATGGCACCTCCTTAAATGTGTTTCATTTTCTATACTCCTGATAATAAACCATTCTCCCAAATCAGGCTCCCGAGAAAGTTCACTGTGCTTCTTTTTTTCCCCTTCAATTAAAACTTTCACTGGGGACTCTTCCAAGTCTTATTATAATCCATGCATTCATCCATTGTGTCAAGCACATTCGTACATATGTTGCCATCATCATTATCAAAGCAATTTCTTTCAACTTCAGCCCTTGGTATTAGCTCCTCATCTTTTCCCTTCCAGCCTCCTGAACCCTTGATTATGATTTTCTCACTCAACTTTTTACAAGTCTTTCGATCCAAGGCGTTACTTCATAATTTTTCCCTTTCTGTTCCCCTTCTCCAAAAGCAAACTCACTCTCACGGAGTCAGTGCTGATTCATAGCAAGCCCTGATGCTACGCATGAGAGGAGAAAGCCCAGTCTTTTCCCCGGGGAGTTACTGGTGGTTTCAAACTGCCCACCATGCATATCGCAGCCCAAGTCGGAACCACTACTCCACCAGGGCTCCTCGGTTATCAAGCTGCTCCACCCAGATTTTTAAAACTCCGGTCTGTTGGAATGTCACTTTTGTCAACCTTGGCTGAACTGATGCAGACCAGTTGGAGGAGAGACAGGCTACTGAAAGTGTGAAGCTCCAAATACCTGCTTGTGAAAGTCAGCACTGTCTCCTTTGATTTTAACCAGAGGGGAAATCTACTCAGAGCCACCCTATAGGACAGAGTAACTTGTCCCTTTTCGTCAATCTTTACAGCACTTGCCATTGTTGCTGTCGGATGCCACTGGCCCATTCGTTCTCACACATAGAGACCCCACGTACCACAGCATCGAACACTGCCTTAACCGCTGCCAGCGTCACGATTGCTGTGTTTGAGCCTCTGGTTGCCGTCCCTGTGTCAATCCTGGTCCTGGACTGTCTTCTATTCATCAAGGGGTGAACCCCTTAGTCTAGAAGCTCTGCTCAGACCTGTTCGCCTGCTGCTGGCGTTTGAAATACAGCTGGCACAGCTTCCAGCATCACAGTCACAAGCAAGATACAAACACACACAGGGAAGCGGTGGTTAAGGCAGCAGACTAGCACAACTCTCTCCTATCATGCAATTGGTAGGTTCACACTGCCCATTTGGGAGTTAGCAACCTAGCATTTGAGTGACTCCACTATTACTGCTGCTTCTTTTCCTTTGAGGACCTGTGGGTTCCCAGTACTAAACTAGAGAAGAGACCTCCTTACCCGGGAAGGAGGAGAAATTTCTCCTCTTTGATGACATCATTACTCAAGTCCGACAACAAGGCACTTGGAGAAATCACTAATTAAGCTATTAGAGAAAAAAATGGGGAGATGGGTCTGTACATCAAATAGCATCTAGCTCAGATATGTGTGAGAAAAAGCTTAGCTACAAGAGAAAACTAAAAATATGTACGGATTCCGTGGAGGAGGGAGCGTGGGGGTGAGGGTAGAGAGACAGAGAGCTTGGAATTGTTCAACATAGCGATAATTGTCATGGGGTAGATTCTAAATGAGGGTGACCTCCGGAACACAGCAGGCTGTGCTTCTCCTACAGCATAAGTCAGAGTAAGTTAATCCTGTCTATTGATTTGACGTTTGCTTAATAAACAATTTGGATATTGGTCAGTACTTCAGATTAAAGAGTCAAAAGTGTCCCAGTGAAGAGAGGATGATCAAAGACTCTTTTACCCATGGTCTCTAAATAGCCATGGAAATGGGGCCACTAAGCCCAAACAGTGCTATCATGATGACGGGTTACTCTAAAGCACAGATTTAGTTTGAGTCTGTAGTCTCTATTTCTTGAAACTGCACAGAGCTAATTCTTCAAAAGAGCAAAGTGTCTATGGCCAACTAGTCCTCATTAATTAGCAAGAGTATTGTGTGACTTAAAGGTGACTTTTAGGAACTCAGTATGGTTAAGGTTTAAAAGATTACCTAGGATAATGACCAAAGTGGGTATGCCCCATCCTATGAAACCCAGAAATCCAGGTCCAAGAGAAGTAAAACTGCTTCTCACTTCATAGGGTTTTTATAGCGAAGACCTTTGGGAAGCAAAACTTTTTTTCAAGACATACCACTAACCTTTCAGCTAGCAGGTCAGGACTTACCTATTTGTATCACCCAGGGACTCTGAGAGCAACGATAGCAATGGACAAAATCTTTCCTCCCTCATGCCTTCTCCTGGTAAACACTTCCCCAGTCTTCATAGGACTGGCTCCTCCTGAGCACTCACCAATCTAAGAGCTCTGTTCAGCCACCAGACACTGCAGTATTTCACTCTGGTTCAGTTCTGTCATAGCTCTCACCACCATTGACTGATCTGATTTATTATCTGTGCATTTTCTCTTTACGGTGATGATAAATGTGTAGTAACTGATTGCAGGGGTGGGAGGATAAAGTAAAATATATCTAACACATGACAAAAATCTTTCCTGATTGTAAATTCCATATTGATCATTGATTCTTATAAAATGCCTTTGACTTGTTTGCCAAATTTTTGTATATGTGATCAACCTGTGGCTGCAGTCTAACCATGATTTGACCAATGGAGGGAGCTCTATCCCAATCCAGTAAATGTCATTAAATCTGATATGGCATCTAATACTGAACTGTTCTCATTCTGATATAAATTATATTGATTTAACTGAAACCTGCTTCACCTTCAGCATAGTAGGTTGTAAAAGTTTTAGCTGTCCCTTTAGATCTTTTGTATAGATACGAAGGTTGAAGCATCATTTAAAGATGGCTGTACAAGGTATCGGGTGATCACAGGGTCAGTGGTTCAAGGCCTGCAGCTATTCCTTGGGAGAAAGTTGAGGTTATTGGAAGCGTTAGAGCCTCAGAATATAAGGTCACTGGGAGTCAGACTTGACTTCGTGGCAGTGAGTCTGGGTGAATATGCTTAACTACAGGAGCCCTAGTTGGTACAGTAGGCTAACCGCTGAGTTGTTAACCACAAGGTTAGAAACTTGAACTCACTAGATGCTTTCCAGGACAAAGATAAGCTGTCAGTTTCCTTAAAGGTTCATAGCCTCTAAGTCAGAATCGAGTCAATGGTAGTGGGTTTGGGTTTTGTTGTTATTGTTTACACTTAACAAATCTGTTCAAGGTGTGAAATACATTCTGGAGATGGTCTCTAAATTCAGAAGGTGCTTTTGACTCTCATGCACTTGTTTTGTTTTCTTTAGCTCCAGGTTGAAGTTGCATAGGAGTGACTGACAATGTGCTCTGCAATCGGTCACTGGCCTTGTTCAGAATCATGATATTCAGTTCTCTCATCTCTCTTTCCATACAGTTAGTCTGTGTGATGCCTTTGTCATTCATCCAGCAAGATCTACGTGTGTGATTGACATTTATATCATTGAAAAGGATTTGAAATGCAGAAGTCATTGGTCTTAAAAAATTCGATTTCATTTTATTTCTCACACTGGATCATTTTACAATTACAGGTCTTTCCTCTTGGTTTCCAAATTTTAAATTCTAGTCATTAGTAATGATCAATACATATTGCTTGCATATTTTACCAATTTAAGACTATAGTTGGTAAAAATCTTCAATTTCTTCTAATACATCCCTCGTCTTAGTGTTTGGTGTGGAAGGCTGAATAAGAGTCATATTAGCAGGGCTTTCTTGTAGGCATTTGAGGATTACACTGTCACTGACAGTGTTTTACTTCATGAAAGAATTGGAAATGTTCTTTTTGACAATGTTACTCTTCAATTTGTCATTTAAGTCAAAGCACATGACCGTCCAATTAAAATGTATAAGGCCTGTCCGTTTCCACCTTGAACCCTAATCTCTGGTGAATAGACACGTTGTGAGTAACAACAAAGACATCACACAAAAAGAAAGCAAAAGGTCATTAGAAAACAGAAAAGATAAAAAGTATCCAAACGATTGTCAGAAAAGCCTCTGAAATTTGTACTTGAATGTAAAATACCTACAATGAATGGAAGAAATGGTGAAAAGAGAGCCAAACAGACCATTTCAAAAGACAATTCAAGAAGACAAGTAACGCATAATAATAAAGTGTGCAATGATTTGAAATTAGAAGTCAAAGGAGAACACACTTGACATTTCTCAAGCTGAATAAAACTAAAGAAAAGAAAATCCAAGGCTTGAGTTACAATAGTGACTCTATGAACAAGCTTTTGAATGCCCTAAGGAGCATCAAAAGACAATTGAAAATATTCACACTCACTGTACCAAAAAGAATTAGTCAGCATTTAGAGATTTCAGAAGGTAGCATATAATCAAGAGCCAATAGTACTTGTGTTGTCCACCTGGCCGATGCAGAATTCTCAGTAGTTCCGGCAGTTGAGGCTTCCCTCATGATGCAATCTAACGTAATGTAACCAACTCCAGTATAGAGCCTGCTGTGTTCAGTCGAAAGGCTGTAGGAAATTAGGATGACGTGGCACCCTTTGCTCAGGCCCCAGCCCTGGTGGTGTTTTCTTAGGAGTGTGGCCCACTGCATATATAATTAGATGCTGTGGAATTTCTTGCTGGTCTGGGTCCTTTGGTTCTTTGGACATGAGCCAGTGGCTGGTTATATTGCTTGCTACCTCTGGGATCCATGAGTGTCTGTCATCTGACCTGCCATCTAACCTGCCCAACTTGCATATATCTGCCTCTGTATTCACCAGCTGTAGTCTTTCTGTTTAGGCTTCCTGCTTCCTTGTTTGTCAGCCCCAGCAGCTTTGTGAGTCAGGAAAAGCCTTCAACGCAACAGCTGACTAAAGAACTTGAATGGGACTGTATACACACACACACACACACACACACACACACACACTGACATACATGCATTGACACACACAAACATATATCGGTGGTTTTGCTTTCCCAGAGAACCCTGACTAGCACAATACTAAAGAGGAAGAAATCTAAGCTGCATTGAAGAAATTAGCAAAAACTAAGGCTCTAAGAATTAACCAAGAGTCAACTGAAATGTTTCAACCATCTGATCCAGTTCTGGAAACACTCAATCATCTATACTAGACCATAGCTATTACTATCTATACTAGACCATCATCTATTTAGACCATAGCTACCTGGCAACCTACTGGAAGATATGCATATTTATGTCCTTTTCAGAGAAAGGTAGCTCAACAGAATGTGGAAATTATAAAACAATATCAATACTTTTACAAGCAAGTAAATTTTTGCTTAGGATTATTTTTAAATGGTTGCAGCAGCACATTGACAGGGAACAACAAGAAATTCAAGTTAATTAAGAAGAGAAAGTAGGATACCAAGAGCTCAAGGAGAAAGCAAACGTTTTTGTTTTGTTTTGTTTTTTAGAAATTCTGCATGGTATTTTATTTAGTAAGGTGGGGACAGATACTGTCATTGAAAACTCATTTCAATATCATGCATATTGATACTGTGATTGAGAGTTACTCTTCTTTTTTTTCTCTTTATTTTATTTTATTTTTTAAAAATCATTTTAGGGCTGAGCACCGTTGGCATAGTGGTTGTGCACGGGACTGCAGCCCACTGGGATGGAGGTTCAATTCCAGCAGTGGGGCTGGGCCGCCTACTCCCACCACCGGAGAGCAGTGACGCCCCAAAAAACAACAAAAAATCATTTTATTGGGGGCTCATACATCATTTTTCACAATACATAAATAAACATACTGTGTCAAGCACCCTGAAAGCAAATGTTTTGAGAATGCTAATGACAACAAATGTACAAATGGGCTTGATACAATGGGTGGATGGATGGACTGTGATAAGAGTTAGATGAGCCCCCAATTTTAAAAAAATTAAGGTGGAGCAGAAGCTCTGAAATTGGCATTGGGTTAAAGAAAAAAAAGTCTCTCCTTTTGATTTGTTCTTGACAGATTTTCATAATTTCTTATTCAATAAAAATAGGTTATGCAAGAACTGTGATCAGCCAACATTCCCAAGTATGGTCCAGAGAGCAGCACCAGGGATTCAGCCATGGTCAAGGACTGCATGTGTATTTAAAAATTAATTCATGGGAGGAAAAAAAGTAGAACAAAAGATATTGTTTCAGATATCAGATAGATCTTGGCTGAAGCAGAGACTCATAGAAAGATGTCTATCTATGTTTTGCTGAATATGCAAAGGCATTCAACTGTGGGGATCATAACTAACAATGTATACAATGGGAATCCTAGAATACTTAATTACACTCATGCAGAATCTGCATAGACCAAGAAACTGTTATGTGATCAGAATATGAAGATATTACATGGTTTGGTTTTAGGAAAGGTTGTGTCAGGGTTGTATTCTTACCCCCTATTTTTCCTTCTATCTGCTGGCCAAATAATCCAAGAAGTTTCAAGCCCAGAATTATACTCACCCCGGTGGCTCAGTTATCAGTCAAACACTAAAAAGAAGGAGTTACGCATTCCTGAGAATAATCAGCCATAAAGAGTCGTATTCATCCAGAAATAAAGTTCAAAAGGCTAGAAGGGACAGGAAAGAATGGAAAGAAGAAACCATAGGGAGAAAGTGAAATGAAGGCTATTACATTGTGGGTATTGCCATTGATGGCAGGAAAGAAAACATTTATGAATTGTCAAATAGAAGACCAAATTGTTCCATAAACTTTCACTGAAATAGGATCAAACAATTTTTAAGAAGTGTGTTTAAAATTAAGGAAGAGTTTGGGCTGAGCCCCGGTGGCGTAGTGGTTGTGCACGGGACTGTGGCCCACTGGAATGGAGGTTCAATTCCAGCTCACAGGAGCAAAGGCTGGACCTCCTACTCCCACCACCTGAGGGCAGTGATGCCAAAAAAAAAAAAAAAACTAAGGAAGACTTGATGAACAGGAAAAGTATCATGCCAATTATTTATGATAGTCTATTGACATTACTTCTCAATATTCCACAGATTGTTGAAGACAATTACCCAAACTTATGCTTCGAGCTAAAAATCCATAAAAACTCTCCCTATCTCAGAGGGTGTCCTTTTTTGCTGCAGGAAGGTGAATTGTTTATCTTAGTGTCATCAAGAAAAATGAAGTGTTTATACTGCTAAATAATCGCAAACAAACCAACAATTATGTACTGTTATACTTAAGGCTGCCAAAAGTTGGAGACGACAACCTCCAACAACAACAAAGTAAATTAAAAAAATTTTTAAACCCTTTAATTTTTGCCACTAGAGATATATTAATTTTTAGAGTAATCATGCTTATAAAACTTTTATAAGTACCATTAACACCACTAAAAATTGGAGGGGAAAAATGAAATGATGTGGTACTTTTAAGCGTTGGAGAGCAATGACATCACTTTGAGGCTGCACCTGGCCCAAGCCATGATATTGACTATAACCTCCCATGCATGTGCAAGCTGGACAAGGGAGACGACAGAAGAATTGGTGCAGGTGAATTATTGTACTGGTGGAGAATACTGGCTGTGTGATGGACTGCCAGGAGAGTGAGCAAATCTATTTGAGTAGAAGTCTAGCTAGAATGTTCCTTAGAAGCAAAGATAATGAGACTTCATTGTGCACCCTTTGGACACGTTACAGGAGGAGCCAGACTCCGGAGAAGGGCATCGTGCTTGGTAACGGAGAGGGTGAAGGAAAGAAGAGGAAGCCGCTTGTGAGGCTCACAGCTGGCAACAACTGTGAAGTTAGCCCTGGACAGGCTTTCAGTCCTTTGTAGACAGAGTCTCTGAGCAGGCACCACATCAGGGGCACCTACCAATAATGACAACCTCTCTAATGCAGCGGTTCTCACCTGTAGGTCACGACCCTTTGGAGGGAGGGTGTCAAACAACCCTTTCACATGGGTTACCTGATTCATCGCAGTAGCAAAATTGCAGCTATGTAGTAGCAATGAAAATAATTTTTTCGTTGCGGGGCGGGGGGCGGGTCACCACAACATGAGGAACTGTATGAAAGCACTGTGGCATTGGAAGGCTGAGAACCACTGCTCTAATGGATCAGCATTGTTAAATTCAATACATTCTATTTCCGCTTAAACTATTTCAATTGTTGGCTTGAAATCTCCCCAAATTCTAAACAGTTTTTAAATCAAAATTAAACTTGTGAATACAGTGAATTTTAACATCACACAAAGATATAAAGTTTCTGACTTAAAGTTAAATCAAAGTCTAAGTCAATTACTCTTATAGGTCAAATTACCAAATATTTTATAGACACATAAATTAAATGACTTCATATCCTTAATATAAAATACTTTGGTTTTGATTCTCTGAAGTCCTTCAAAACCTAATCCTTAGTCTTCCTAGGGTAGAAATTTAGATAGAGTGCTCCCTCCCTGGTCAGCTGAGATCTCCCAGCTACTGAGGAAGACATCTATTAAGAAGCTAGCCATTGGAAAAACTTCTCTGACACACGGTGTTGTCCACCATAGTTATTTAAGGTTTATAAAGACTAAATCTTCATTTGGGCCAGACATGACACCTGGAGTTGCAGACATCTAGAGCCATTCTTCTTACTGCCAGTCTATCTTTTTACAGACATTGTGTCATAGATTTCAAACAATGAAAGGGTTTTGGTCTCCTGACTCATATGTCCTTATTCTGTCTACTCAGAAGTCTGCAACGCCCACCCCTCCTATTCAAGTGATTAGATGTGACCTTTCTGAAGTCCTTAAGATAGGTAGATGCTTTTTGTTGTTGCTCTTCTATCTCTAAATACCTTCGAACTATATGGGATCCTAAGACAAGTTCATGTAGTTTCTATCTAATAATTAAAAGTCTTTGATCTTTATGGGATCTTGCATTCTTTCGTATCTTTAAGACCTTGCAACTCTTAGCTACTTCACTTGACCATCCTTCTTGAGATCAGAACTCAAGAGGTCATTCTTCTGACATGATCTGAGTCAACACGTGTATAGATAACATGACATAAGCATGCATCATTTTTGAGATCTATGCTGAAGTCTCAGCTTTATCGCTCCCATAATTGTTCTAGACATGCAACCAAAAGTTCATCGAATACTTACTATAAACTAATTCTGTGATGAGCATTTTTCACATTTTGACAACTCTGAAGCCATAACCTATTTATGACCCCCAAGCATGTTATAACTTATCTGTCACTTATTTTTCCATTTTGGTAGAACAAAAAGTAATATGATTTACAACCAGTGATGTCCTAGTTTAAGTAAAACACACAACAGAATGCCTGCTAAGTGAAGATACTTTGAAGCATCTGGAATATTAGGGAAAAAAACAACAAGAACAGCACCGGTGTTCCCTCTCTCCAAGGCAAAATAAGAACGGACTTCAATACAATGATATTTAGAGCTACTTTTTCTTTGTACAATCCTGATTATCAATGTAGTTTTTGTTTGCTTCTTTTCACCCCATGCAAATTGCATTAGAATCACCAATCTACTTACCTGTTTCCTCTCTGACAACCTTAAGGCAAATGCCCGGTGTTCATCACCCTCATCTGTACCTTCAGTGCCCAGTACTGGAGCTGACCCATAGCCAAGACTCTGTGATTGAATGGATGATGCCCCCCTAGAGCCTGATTGTGTTGGAAAGTTCCCCTCAAGAAAACTTGGAATTTTGTCTTAATTTCCAAACAACAAATCAAATTGAATCATCTCCTTTAACTGAACTTTCTAATAAGACTAAACACATATCATTAGATGTCCTTTTGCTGTGATAGTTCTTGATAAAACCTGCAGAATTACAGCAATGGATTGTGTGATGTTTTGTACTGCTTTCACAGCCCATCCTCAGCTAGGCTATACCATCGCTCAAAAGTGTGGGGGAATGTGAGGAAGTGAGGCCTTTCCTCTGTCCCAGGGAGACACTCCACCACCTTAAGGGTCCTGTTGTGCCCCACCTGGTTCTCAAGCTCAGACAAAATTATACCCAGGTGAGCTTTAATTGTATTTGGGATCGATGAATAGACACAAAGTTGAGGGAACACAACCAAGAATAAGACTTCATTAGGCAACCCACAGTAAAGTAATTTCGTATTGCTGCCTCACAAGTTTCTACAAACTTGGTGACTTTAAAGAGCACACATTTATTGTCTCACGGTTTCCACCTGCCAAAAGTCTGGGCCAACCTCAGCTGGATTCTCTGCTTACGGTTCTCACAAAACTGAAATCCACGTGTCATCCCAGCTATGTTTTTATCTGGAGGCTTGACTGGGGGAAAGCCTGCTTCTAAACTCCCTCCAACTATAGGTTAAATTCGTTTCAATTCATTGGTGCTCTTTAAACTCAGGATCCTGTCTCCTGGCTGGCTGTGGCTAGTGGGCACTCTCAGCTTGGCAGACCCCCTGTAGCCCTCTGCCCTGACACCTGTTTGCCCTCTCACCACAAGGTGCCATACTTCTCTAGCTGACAACAGAGGGAGTCTGGCCTCAGCGAGGCCCCATGCCCTCTTCTAAGGAACTGTACTAGGCTAAGTCTGATCCACTCCAGATAAATTCCCTTTTGACTAACACAAGAACCACTTATTTGAAACTTTAATGACTTCTGAAAAATCCCTTTGCTTTTCCTGTATTCTGTTTGTTAGAAGCAAATCACAGATTCCATCTACATTCAAGGGAAGGGATATACACAGGATAAAAAAATCACCAGGGGACAGGAACCATCTTAGGATTCTATCTGCCTTAGCACCTGTGTGCTCTAACTATAACTCCAGGGCAAAATCATTTGAAAAAACAATAGCTATGAAATTAACAAGAACTCCCAAGTCAGAAAGGGTCTCTGGAATAATTCCCTTCCTCTACATGAAGTCTCACCCAGATCCAAAAATGAATACTTGACCTTTCCCACGGAGCCCAGCTGGCATTGTTGGTTACCCAGTGGGCTATTAAGCACAAGGAGCATCTGGAGAAAGAGGAGTTTGCCTGGGTGTTGAATGACTCAGAAACCTAGGGAGCAGTTCCATCAGCCCTGCTAGGAATCAGCTCAATGGCAGTTGGGTTTGGGTCTGTCCTTTAGGGATCACCCAGAAAAGTGTCTTCTTATTACTAGTCCTCATGCCAGCATTGTCCAGAGAGGAATGCATTTCTCGTCCTACACTAGGTCCCATTCTCTGGTAGTGACTTCCTAGCTTTCTGAAGCGCCATGTTAGGAAGATTGTCATCTGGAGGAAGAGAAAATTAGGGAGGGTTTATGAGTCAGTCAAGGCAGAAATAGTGGACAGAAGCACATGATGTTGATGCCATCCTAATGAAAGGAGAACTAGACTGGAAGATCTCCTTTGCAGTCCTAACTCCATTCTACACGTGAATTTTGATCAAACTGTGTTACCTCTCAGCCTTTGGTCCTGCCTCTGCTTTTTTAAGGTTTTTAAAAAGAGAGTTCCTTGGGTTTTCATGAAGATGAGAATCACATGACACAAGTCATGAAGGTGTTTGGAAATTATTAAGTAACTGTAAAATATTATTATTGCCATCTAACTTCTCTTTTCCCTTTCTTGAAAGAAATAATCTCAGTACAATTTCACAACTGCCTTTGTGCCTAGCAGCCTGTTTCCGCCTTCTTCAAATCTCCAGGGGGGAAATATCTGTCTGAACGTTGGGCTTGCTGGACTGAGAGCTCTCTGGTGCAGATGTCTGGCTTATCATGCCAGATGAGCAGAGTGAGCTCAACATCACGACTGGCCAGTCATCCTAAGTGCCTTCTCACACCTTCAGGAGACGACCTTAAAAGCATGACTCTCTTAAGCACACAACCAAATAAACTGAAATCTTATTTTAATTGCATGATGTGAACCGCAAGTGTGGTCTATTCAGCTACCTGGAGCAATCATGGGAAATGAAAGGCAAATATTTGGAAAGTAAATGCAGTGCAAAGTTCCCTGAATTCTTTCTAAACACCCACTGGAAGTGCCAAGTCAGGAACTCTGACCTTCCCGTGGATCCCTGGTTGTACATGGCTAACATGGCAGTCAGCTTTCGAAAAGACATCGAGCCTTGGAAACCACTCAGGGCAGTCCTACTCTGTCGGCCAGACTTGCTGTGAATCAGAATCAATCAAATTGCAGGCTGAGCCCCAGTGGCTTAAGTGGTTGAGTGTGGGACTGTAGCCCATGGGCTTGGCAGTTCAAATCCAGCGGCGGCTCTCAGGAGCAGCACTGGGTAGCTCCCACGACCAACAGAGGGCAGTGATGGCAAAAACAAACAAACAAACAAAAAATACATAAATTGCAATAGGGTTGCTTGTTCGTTGTTGTTTGTTTGGGAGCTTCACTCTCTTTTTCAGTCATTGGTTTTCAGGTCACCAAGCAGAAAATGCTAGAGGAAACAGTGACAACATACTAAACGCGTCTATTTGAAGTGCAGTGAGTGCATAATATTGGAATCACCTGAGAGCTTTTTTGGGGGAGGGGGCATCACTGCCCTCTGGTGGTGGGAGTAGGAGGCCCACCCTTGCTGCTGGATTTGAACCTCTAACCCAGTGGGTCGCAGTCCCACACTCAACCACTTACACCGCCAGGGCTCAGCACCGAAAGCTTATTACAAATGCTGACATTTGGGCTGACCCCAGACCTGCTGAATGAGAAGCTGCATTTTAACACAGTTCCTATGTTATTCACATGTACATTCAAGGGGAAAAACCAGCACCGACCTTTCCAGAGTGATGTGTCTCCACCCTCACCAGACAGCTCATGCTATCCAGCCCCTCTCAAGTGCTCTCTCTTCTGCAAGAATTGCCGGCGTCATGATCCAAAGCAGAATACATCATTGCTCTGATCACCTTTTCACTGTGCTGACAACAACATGCCATCTGTCTTATCGACCGTCTCTCTGTAAGATGAGAGAATACATTATTAGGATTTTGCCAACTTATTTTTCGAAGATTGCACTTCTGACCTGTTGGTTAGGAAATAATTCAACTGGGAACTGATTTGGCGCACACACAATAACAGTCTAACACACAGTTGGTGGTATCAGAATTAGTAAAATGTCAGTCAGCTTCATGATTGTATGACAAAATAGATCCCACACTTGTCTGACTGTCTGCTTCATCCAAACCATCTACAAGGGTCTGTGAACTCCAAGTAGCCACCGGGGACAATGGCATGTTCGTCAGAGCTGCACCAGCCCACAGTGCTGTGAGGTTCCTCAGGGCAGTCCTGCCTCAGTCCTTGGCCTCTCAGGAGCTTTCAACTCCCGGAAAGAGCTACAGTCTTGGAGACCCTCAGGAGCGGTTCTGCCCTGTCCTAGATGATCAGCACGACTCGGAATCTAATTCAAGGCAGCGAGTTTTTATTTTCAGTCTTTCTGTGAACTGGGATGAATTCAGTGGCCGTGAGCCTGAGCTTTGCGTTCTCCTGGTGAGGCTGCTGGGGGTGAGAACAACTGGGCAGTTGAGCCCAGCAGTTCAGGGGTTGGGTCTGCTGTCAATATGCCATTCTGGGGAGTGGAATCCTTCTCAAGCTCCACGACTCGGTCCTTCTAAAGCTCCATTCCTTCATCTGTCACACAACCTCTGGGTCCTGAGAAACAAAAACCATGTTTGGGAAAATAAAAATAATACTTACCTTAGGCATTTAGGGAGCGTCCTGTCACATATTGTACAAAAAGGACTTCCTTAATCACAGTGCCTAGCACAAAATAATAAATGGGTTATAATATTATTATTAAATCACTCCCTTCATCAATTATCCCAGGGACATGGGGGACTACTAAATTTAACCAAATACTTATTCAATAAACACCTATTTAATGACTGTGGCATGCACAGCACTATCAAAACAAATAAGGAAGAAGGGAATAAGTAAACATCTATTGAGAGTCAGCTATATACCACGCACTTTACAAATACATCATCTCTTTTGAATCTTTCAAATAATAAGGAAGATTCCTGCTACCGCTGCTGTTGGGTGTCCAGTAATCGGGTCCAACTCACAGGAGCCTACGTACAACCGACTCACAAGAGCCCACATACAACCGACTCACAAGAGCCCACGTACAACCGACTCACAGGAGCCTACGTACAACCGACTCACAGAAACCTACATACAACCGACTCACAAGAGCCCACGTACAACCGACTCACAGAAACCTACATACAACCGACTCACAAGAACCCACGTACAACCGACTCACAGAAACCTACATAC
>PVJH01007484.1:0-77708 GCA_004026705.1 Nesogale talazaci | reverse complement strand
AGGAGCCCACATACAACTGACTCGCAGGAGCCCACGTACAACCGACTCACAGGAGCCCATGTGCAACCGATCACAGGAGCCCACGTACAACCGACTCACAGGAGCCCACGTACAACAGAGTGAAGCACTCTCTGGTCCTGCCCCATGGCTCTCACAACTGTGGCTATGTTTAAACTGAGTGTTGCAGCCACTGTGTCAATGCATCCCCTTGCTGGTCTTCCTCTTTTTCACTGCCCCTCTATGCTGCATGATATCCTTCTCCAGGGAGTGGGCTCCCCTGATAAACATGCCCAAAGTACATGGGACAAAGTGTTGCCCTCCTCATTTTAAAGGAGCATTCTGGTGGTATTTCTGCCAAGGCAAATTTGTCTTTTCTCTGGCAGTCCACGGCAGACGCATTACTCTTTGACACACCAGAATTCAAATGGACCAGTTCTTCTTCAGTCTTCCTTACTTAATGTCTAGCTTTCACGTGCCTGTGTGGTAACTGAAAATACCATAATCAGAGTTCCCATGTCTACAAAAAAGAAAACAGAGGGCTGAGCCCCGGGGGCGTCGTGGTTGTGCGCGGGACTGCGGCCCACTGGGACGGAGGTTCAATTCCAGCAGTGGGGCTGGGCCTCCTACTCCCACCACCGGAGAGCAGTGATGCCCCAAAAACCAAAAAAAAAGAAAACAGAGCTTCTCCCCTCTCCTCTCCTTTGGTCTTCAATGATGTCGACTTTTTATTATGAATTGGATCAAGACTTATAGAGCAAATTGATTCTCCAGTCAAAAATTCAGGCACCTGCTACGTCTGTCATTGATTGCAATGCCCACAATGTATCGATCATCCCTCGGCTTACTTCCCCCCTGTGTTTCCCGTTTCCATTCCTCCTTCATTACCCCTGTTTCATTTGTTCTGAACTTTGCCCTCAGGCAAATGCTTCCCTGCTCTCCAGTGACTGGCTTTTCGAAGGAGCATGTGTCTTCTTGGGGCGGTGGTTCACCTTAGGGGCCTTGCTGCTCTGCTGAAAAAGGAGCCATGAGGGTGAGTTCAGCTCCATGCTTAGCGTGTGACCCAGACCCATGCTCTTGGGGATTCTGTCAGACTCTTTTTGACAAATAAGCCCCACAAGCTTTATGATTTTGAATTTTGTCCCACAATTTTCTCTCAGCCTATCCTGGATCTTCTAATCGGATCCCTTGCAATGCAGCCTACAGTGGTAACTGGGTATCGTCTAAGTCTTCTAGTCTTGAGATCATGGCAGCTGAGCTTCACCTGGCCCACTTGTCCATTGAACAAGTTATTTCCAGAAGGCTTCCATTTCCTTCGTTCTCCTTTTCTCCAGATAGGGTAAGACCAAAGGTTAAACTTTCAATGGACACTCACGAGCTTTTAGAGTCCCGGTTGCTGCTCACCAAAGTAGCCTTGAGAACATCATCTTTGTGTGCTATATTATAGCAATCGGCCTTGGCTCAGTGACTCTAAAGGAGTCTCCCACACGTGAGCAAACAGCTATGGATAATGCTAGCAAGAATGCTTCGGAGATGATCGACAAACAAACTTGGGCATATAGCTGCACCGCCAAGCTGTCAGCAGGAAAGCGGGGATTGAAATCATCCCTGGAGCTGCACCATGAGGAGCATGCTCAGATCAGAAGCTCAGAAGAGAAGTGAAGCAGCTGACTGTGTGTGCTTCCTGCTGCCCTTGTCTGAAGAGATAACTATTCTGTTGTTCAAATTGTTGAAGACGAGACCCTTGTAAATAATTTGGCAACAAACACAATTTTGAATTGCAAAAAGGGTTCTGATTATGGAGTGTTTATAACTGGCCCCCTTATGGTTTATCATGCACATGGATCCATTTGCAGCAGAAACAAATAAATATGTAGAAATAGCCTCTGTGGGACTCATATATTCATGGAGATAGCTTCATTCTCCTTCCCACACCCATTTGGCTTGGGAGTTTATCCATGCTTATTGTTATTATCAGACTGTGTATAGATAAGTATCTCCCTTCATTGTCTACCTTCAACTCTTCCACTGTCTTCACTATCTTCTTGGCCTTTATCCTTTGTTGCTACCGCTCTCTGATTAGCTGATTACTTGATAAGCTCTCTGATTATCTTCCCCTTCACCCAAGTTAATATGTGTCTACCCTCCAGTGAGTGATTGCTCTTCTCCCTCTCCCACCCCTGGCATCTGGCAAAGCAGATTTATTTTTTGTTTTTTGTTTTTTTGGGCATCACTGCTCTCCGGTGGTGGGAGTAGGAGGTCCAGCCCCACTGCTGGAATTGAACCTCCGTCCCAGTGGGCCGCAGTCCCGCGCACAACCACTACGCCACCGGGGCTCAGCCCAAAGCAGATTTATTTTTGTATGAAAACATTTTCTTGACTTTTTCTTACAATGGCCTCACGGCTTTGACAGGTTCTAGGGCTTACCCCCAAAGGCAGACCTCAGCGTGCCGCCCAGGTCTGTGCCTCAGCCATCTTGTCTCGGTGCCTCTGAGATTGAAACGGATGGAATCCTACATGCTCAAGCTAAACTTGGGCTGGATGAATAGAAAAGGAAGAGACCCAGGGAAGACTATGAAGAGAGTGAAGTGTGAAGGAGGAGCTAGGGAGTCACAGCGGGCAGCTGGAAGGTCCGCGGCAGTGCAGCCAATGGGCACTTGGCCCAGCCTCACCCTGAGCTCATCGCCAACCACTGGAAGTGGTGGGTCCTGGTCAATGTACTGGTGCCAGTGGGAAATGCATCATTCTGCAGTAAACTTTGACTGCTAACTACAAGGTGCAGGGTTCAAACCAACCAGTGCTCTTGACAAGAGAAAGATGAGACTTGACTGTTCCCATAAAGCTCTGTAAAGCCTCAGAAACCCTGGCCAGGGTGGCGTTGAGTCAGGGAAAGGGGGTGGCTGTGGGGGAGAGGTTCTCAATGAGTCTATCTGGCGACAACTGACCTTGCCCTCCTTTCTAAAGCCCAGACTGTAGCACAAAAGGCCTCTCTGTAGAATTGCATTTCTTGACTTATCAATCATCTCGTTTTGTACTTGACCAGTAATTGTCCCACCTCGTCCCCACAGCCAGAGTCTGAAATCTTCCATGCAGGTCTCCCTGCGTGTGTACGCTTCTGTGGAAAGGGGGTCCTGGAGGAGAATCCCTTCACAACGTGTATGGACACTTTGAGTGGAAACGGGGAAACAATAGATAGAACCTCCAGTAGGCCCTGGCGGGTAGCTGAGGGAATACAACCTCTCACGAGGAGAATGGGGAACAGAATTTGCAGATATACTGCCAGAAATTTCATCATTTATCTTATCGGACCTACCTGGGGAACTTGTAGATGAGCCTGGGCAGAGATCAGGTGGAAAGTAAAGAAAACGGAGTGGCCTCAGGAGCAGAGTTGGCCGGGTTTACGGTTCGGGTTTGGGAGCAGTCGATCACTGGGTCTTTCTGTTGCGTCGCCTCTGCCAAGGCACAAACTGCCAACCTTCGACGAGCAGTCTTTGGGCTCGTCACCGAGTGACCACCCAGGAGCTCCTCATTCACAAACTGGACAGGGAGGCTCTGAGGGAGGAGCTCCCGACTGTCCTCAGGGTGGGTCTGACCCCAGGGAGGGTTTCGGAGGCTGGCAACCTGGACAGGAGCAGATAGACTCATCGTTGGCCTGAGGGGTGGCTGGTGGGCCTGCCTTGAGCTCCTTTCTGTTCACAGCCACCCGACTCCTTGACGCGAGGAGAGTCTTGCTGACTCCTAGTGACCTGCTGTAAGTGTCCAAGACTGTAGCGTGCTGCAGAAATCGAAAGCCCAGGATTTCTCCCAAGGAGGTGCTGGTGGTTTCAGACTTCTGACCGTGGGATCTCGGACCCACAGGCAACCACAACACCACGGGGACTCCTGCTGTGGAGAGGAGGAGGGGGGATAACTTCATCGCTACACATCTGGCCAACACTGGGCCTAGGAGTGGAATGGCTGGGACTCTCCTGTTGGGGTCTGGGAGATGGGTGTGGAGGACAATCAGGAGGAAAGCAGGAAGTATCCCCAGGAAACGGCCTATGAATGGGTTCTGAGTCTTCAGTATCTGTGAGTCACTCTCTGGGCCACATGTCCTTTTGTCATCCACTCAGCCGGTTGACACAGAATCAGGAAGGGGTCCATACCACGCCCACCTGTTGGTCAGAATGATAGGGGGCAAGGTTTCATCTCCTTCCCTGAGACCAGAGAAGGTTCTCGCCCAGGGTGAAATACTCGCTTTCTCTGTGGCCCTCTCTAGAGAAGTGAGCCTCGAACAAGCCACGGACTGTATCTCGTGTCAACCCATCAGTTGGACAATGGAAAGAAGGGCTGTCATAAGGATTAGAGAAAATTGTACAAGGGACCAGGAATCTACAAATGTACCCAGTGCTTATTCATCTCAACCCATGTTCTCATAATGAAGGTGTGCCCAGCACAGGGCAGCAGGAATATTGCAATTAACAAAGCAGATCGATTTCCTGCTGACTCAAAGCTCACAAGCTCCTGCAGGGAAGGAGCAGCAACAGTAAGCTGAGACCTGTCCCCATCAGAGCCTGGGACAGGAGTCCTGGAGCATGCGATTCAGGGCGGGAGTTTGCTCTTCGGGGGAAAGGTCCAAAGGAGGAAGAGGATCATGAAGGTGGACGTGGAGGGAGTCAGGGAAGCGTGAACTCACCTGTGGGGAGCACACAGTTGGGAGGGGGGCTCTGGGGCGTCAACCGCATGTCCAGGGTTGTGCTGCGAGGTCTGAGGGGGAAGCTTTGGGATTGCCTCTTTCTCTATCAGTGTCTGGCTGCTGAGGGGCAGGAGAGCTGCTGCCCAGGTGAAGAGTCTCTTCCTCCAAGAGACTGTGAAGAAGCCCCCGTGTGAGTGTCAGGAGGCAGCCCAGGGTGCAGAGACTGGAAAGGGAACTTGGGCAGAGCACCCACAACAGCTTCCGAATTAGACAGGGGAAGCTCACCGTTGAAAAGGTGCGAAGAGAACAAACACCGAGGGTCCTGCGAGCGAGAGATCATGCGATTCCTTCAGGTGAGGTGGTTAAGGAACAGGAGTGTGTACAGATGCTGTGGGGGACCCATGTTCCTCCCGATGATTTTAGGGTTTACACAGATATGAAATAAGTAATCATCACCTCATGTGACAATGACTTACTCGCTCCCAAGGGACTAGTACGGTAATCCAACCTTTCCTCAAAAATGGCACACCACAATTAAGTGACATATTGTTGTGGTTGTTAGGTGCCAGACGGCTCCGACCCATAGCAACCCAATGCACAGCAGAAGCAAAGGCTTGCGGTCAGGAAACATTCTCACCCTGGTCCGTTCACCTCATTAAGGGCCGTCCTCGTTGTCACTGTCCCTCTGCTTTACCTCACGTGATGGCCTTCTCCGGGGTCCGGTCTCTGGCCACAGTATGGGAGATGAAATGATTCTATCCTTGCCTCTAAGGAGCACTCTGGCCCTACACCTTTCAAGACAGATTTGTTTGCCCTCTTAGTAGGCCACTGTACTTCCAATCATCTATATGTTTGGAGACATACATGTATATGTATACACCCCCACATAGTCTCTTTCCATTTCACACCTTGTTTAGTAATAGCATTATGTTTTTAGGATGGCTGTCAAATTTGTTTAAGTCTCTATGAAGTTTCTTTCAAACCTAAGTGTCAGATGAAGACAGAACTTTTCCACAGTTATTATTCTCCAAATACTAGGCAAACTGTTTACCAGCATTTGTTATGGAAGTTAGCTATACCCGCTGTAGTTCCAAGTTACTTAAGGCCTTTGTGTTGTCTCACTACAGAACTAACTCCCCTGCTGTTAGGATCATGGCTCACCTTGATCGGACTCAAGAGCCATTCATTGTTAATGGCCCCTAGCCTGACGGAAATGTTTGTCTGCCTCCACAGATTAAGGTCTGGTCTCATCACTCCCACAGTCATGTAGACATTCCTGAGACCACTCCCCTTATCACCATATAGCCATTAAGACAGCCCTCTCCTGTGACATGTGTACTTGCTTGTAATTAGGGGCCTGGCTTGGCTCCAGAGGGTATATAGTGATGGGATTTAGGATAGAGGAAAAGCCTGCCTCTCTCAAGCCTGCTTCGTACTGGCCTACCTCTATCCAGCTGCCGCTCGCCTGTCTCCCTCTCCAGGTGGACCATCTAGCGGGGTGTAGGTGAGCATATACCATGAAAGGATATATATGTAACTTCTAATGCTCTTTTCTCTCTCTTCCTAATGATCTCTATATTGGTGTGATACTAAATAATAATTATCGCTACCCAACTGCCTGTTGAACCCTTGCTGTGAGTACATCAGAGGATTGATCACACCCTGATACCTAAAGCCTCAACTTTGAAAAACTCTTCCATAGGCTAGTGTCAGCTTGCACCCCTTTCAAGCCCTTGCCACTCACACCGGCCACACCTCCTTGGAGGTGGGTGTCGCAGGAGCCAGCACAGTGAGCTGATTCACACCAAGTGATAACGCAGAGTTCGGGAAGTCACAGCAGCACCTGGACTTCTAGCCGCAAGTTTACCGGACAGGAAAGTAACTGCAAGCTACCTTTCTGTATTTAAGTGACTGCATTTCCCCTCCACTTAAACCAAATGAATCCTTCAATCACCTGCTCCTCAGCCAGGTTCCAAAGGCCCCCAGATGAATTAGGCCATTTGTATCCCCTACTGACCCAAAGACAATTAGACTCACCCGTGGCCTGGTCACCCACTTCCATGAAGAGTACGCCCATGACACCAATGGGAACCCTTCCAGCCTGGAGATCCCGGAGAAATGAGCTTGCTGCCACTCTGGTCAGCAAGTGACAACTAGCATTACTCCAGTACCACCTAATTTCACGAGGATGGGGGGACTAAAGTGAAGGGAAACTACCCTAGGCGTTAACTGATTGTGGGCAAAATATTTTACTTTTGCAAGGTTTTCCAACCCACATGAGCACTTGAACGTATTGCTTAGGGTCCCTCTCAGGACTTAGAAGCAAAGAACTCTGAGACATAAATGTCCTCACCAGCTTCACCGTAAATCTATCTTTACAAACCAGGGACTCTCTGAAAGCACTTAATTGACACTCCATAAATGGCTATGAGAGACCCGCTGGGGTCTTTAAAGGCAGAGCTCGCTGGCTCTGTCCTGAGACTCTGACCAACTGGTAAAAAGAACAAGGACCCTTGCACGTGGCCAGACAGGCCTCTCTGAAGTGAGTGACGGGCGACACTTGAGAGCCAGTTTCATTGGCCACCGGCATACAGACCATGACCAGTGATGTCTGGGTGTGCTGAGCTGGCTGGAATCGATAAAGCTTTAAGATCAGAACATTGTCTGGCTCCAGTTGGGCCCCTCTTTGTCTCTGGGCCAGGTGGGCCCTTGTGCCTGCCAGGTGTCCTTGATGAGAGCACTAGTGTGCAGACAAGGTCCTCCTGGTTTACCTGCCTGTTGACCTTCTGCAAGGAGGTGCGCCAGGCCAGGGGCCCTGGCTCGCTTGTTTGCAGACCCCAGTGCCTCACACTCAATCCAGCAAACAGGAGGAGACACTCAATGCAAATCTGTGAGGTGAGTGTATCATTGCCCGTCTGGGGATGTCTGAAAGAAAGAAGGCCACTCTAGCCATTTTTGGATTTTCTCTCCAATTCTCTAGGACAGGTAAGTGAGGACTTCTTTCAAGGCGGGCTGCGATAAAGTACTTTGACAACAGGCTGATGTTCATTTCATTAGCAGAAAGCATCAGCTAGTTTGCATACAGAAACGTCACTGTTGGCTAGACAGCATGCACAAAAGCAAGGAGCAATAGCAGGCCCTGGGCCGGGGTCATCCTGGTCACTCTGCTTGGAAAGATGGAACAGATTCTCTTTCTTGTATTTGCAAAAGACAAGCGAGCTGCTTGTCTGGAATCACTGTCCTCTTTGTCACTCAGTCAAAAGGTCCTTGTGCTTGCAAGGATTTCACATGATGTACCAAAGAAAGAAAGAAAAAGCGTGTAAAGTTTTCCATAGCAAGTGTGCTCACAAATTCGCGGGCACCCCTCCATTACACGGCTTCCCGCGGGAGCCGTCACAAGTCTGGGCAGGGCTCAGAGCAAAGCTCAGGGAAGCTGGGGTGGCTTTTCCTCTGGGTCTCCGCTGCCCTCTATAATTTTCACGATCTGAAAAAACACCTTATTTCCCTTTTAATTAGAGCAGAAAATGTATAGCCAATTTCCAAGGCATGGCAGCTATCAGAGCTGCATTCCCAGAGGGTGAAGATAAAGTTTTTCCCTGGATTTAAACGACCAACCATGGTTAGCTACTGCCATGGCGATGTTTGTTGAAGTTCCTAGGATTCTCAAATAAGCCCTGGACTGAGATAAAAGCCTACTTATCGTTCAAGATGGCAAAGGATTAAATAACATAAATATTTTTAAAAATTAATGTCTAGACAAATGCTAAAATGTGGACGTGGAGATTAGTTCAGGATTTTGTGGGGGCAGTGAATGTGAGATGTCAGGTATTCGTATCCATAAAGCAAGAAGGGCCTTGGTTGTTTTTGTTTTTGTTTTTTATGAAGGGGTAATCGAGTCTGCCCATCTTTGTCTAGAAGATTCTGACTCCCAACAACCCCCTATGGATTATGGGACAACTGGGTTCCATAGGGTTTACAATGACTGACTGATTGGTCAGCAATAGACCAGTAGGCTTTGCTCCTGAGGGGACTCAGGGTAGGGACCGACTTCAAACCTTGGCATTGGTAGCCAAGCTCCTCCCTGTTCTCACCACCCAGGGCGTCCAGGACGAATGCTGTTGATTCAGCACAACCCTATGCAAGACAGGACACATGTGAGCCCATTGTTACAGCCACTAGGTCAGTCCTTCTTGTTGGTCTCCCTCTTCTCTACCCCTTTGCTTGCTTGTCAAGCGTGCTATCCTTTCCCAGGGACTGTCTCTCCTGATAACATGTCCAGAGTGTCTGACACAAAGTCTCATCATCTTTACTCCAAAGCACTTCTTCCAAGACAGATCTATTTGGCCTTTCGACAGTCCATGGTGCTTCAATATTCTGCACCAGCACCAGCCTGTAAAGGCTTCCTTTTTCTGTCTTCCATATTCATTGACCATGTTTTAAGTGGGACACCTTTGACTCAGGGGAGGGGAGGTTCTTGATTAAAAATTTGGTCTATAGGGAGCAACAGAAATGTTCATAGAATCCAAAAATAGTATTGTAATATACTTATTTACTAAGTATCTTACAATGCCGTGGGACAAATTGTTAAAAAGCAGGATGTCTGGTCACCTTAAAAACTTGCACGTGCATAGGGGACATTTGAAAATATCATGGCTTAGGTGGGCACACATTAGTCCCCAAAGTAACATACCTGCTTTTAAATTCTTTAAAGAGGAGGCACTCTCATGGGGGTTAAGTCATGGGCAATTAACCACAAAGTCAGCAGTTCAAAACCGCTAGCAGCTCTGTAAGATATTCTGTTAAGGGTTTATCTCAAACTGAGCCCTGGTGGTGCAGTGGTTGTGTGTAGGACTGTGGCCCACAGGGTTGATGGTTCAAATCCAGCAGCAGCCCTCCAGGAGCAAGGCTGGGTTTCCGACTCCCACCAGGGCAGTGATGTGGGGGGTGGGGGGAGAGAAAGAGTTTGTCCCAGAAACTCACAGGGGGAGTTCTACTTAAGATTGATATATGAGACAGAGTTGACCGGGTGGTGGTGAGTTTTGTGTGTGTGTGTGTGTGTGTGTGTGTGTGTGTGTGTGTGTGTGTGTGTGATGGGCTTTTTTTATATAGTGAGCTGTAATCTCTTATGAAGACTGCAATTGTAAGTGCTTCAAATCTCTTCATTGTCTGCAAATGAGGTTGTGCTAGGTATACATCAAAGGTTGTTAATAAGTCTCCAATCTTAATGCCACCTTCTTTTTTGTGGTTTATTTATTTTTAATTGGGGGCTCGTACAACTCTTTTCACAACCCATATATTCATCCATTGTGTCAAGCACATTTGTACGTTTATTGCCAACATCATTCTCAAAACATTTCCTTTCTACCTAAGTCCTTGGTATCAGTTCCTCATTTTCCCCTCCCTCTCTGCTCCCCCTTCCCATGTGAACACTTGATAATTTATAAATTATTACTATTTTGTCATATCTTACACTGTCTGATGTCTTCCTTTACTCATTTGTCTGTTGCCCATCCCCCAGGGAGGAGGTTATATGTAGATGCCTATAATTGATTCTCCCTTTCTATCCCACCGTCCTGCCACCCTCCCGATATCACCACTCTCAGCACTGTCCTGAAGGGATCATCTTTCCTAGATTCCATGTGTTTCCAGTTCCTATCTATACCAGTGTGGGATCATGATAGTGAGGGGCAGGGTGGGAGTTGGGGGAGAGGAAGCATTTAGAAATTAGATGAAAGTCATATGCTTCATTGCTGCTGTACTGCACCCTAGCTGGCTCATTTCCTCCCAACAACCCTTCTGTAAAGGGATGTCCAGTTGCCTACAGATGGGCTTTGACTTTGAGTCTCCACTCTGCACAATGGTTGATTTTTTGTTCTTTGATGCCTGATACCTGATCTCTTCAACACCTTACTATCACACAGGTTGATGTGCTTCTTCCATGTGGGCTTTGTTGCTTCTCAGCTAGATGGCCTTCAAGCCTATAAGACCCCAGATGCTATATGTTTTGATAGCCAGACACCATTAGTTTTCTTCACCACATTTGTTTATGCACCCATTTGTCTTCAGCAATCATGTCGGGAAGGTGAGCATCATGGAATGTCAGTTTAATAGAAGAAAGTATTCTTGCATTGAGGGAGTATTTAAATGAAGGCCCCATATCCATCTGCTGCCTTAATGCTAAACATATAAATATATACACAAATATATACACATATATATATTTACATGTGTACATGCCTTTACCCCGACTTCTATAAATGCCTTTGGCCTCCTAGTTCCTTCCTCTATTTCCTTTTACTTTCCTCCCATCCCATGTTCATGCTTAGCCTTCATTTGGGTTTCAGCAATTCCTCTCCATTACATTGCCTTTGATCAAGCTCCACCAGGTCTCCTACACCCTCCTCACACTGAGTTTGGATCACTTGTCCCTGGGTTTGTTAACACCACTCCCTATCCCCCTCTCCCATGTCTTGCTGGAACCGTCCGTTGTTTCCTCCTTCAGATTGTTTATCCAGCCTATCTTATCTAGGAAATAATAACATGCACAAAGACAAGACAGAGAAAAACAAAGCAACAAAAGAAACGAAAACGACATCAACAATATCAGTGGCAAAAAAGAAAAACCTGTTTGTTGGTCTTTAGGAGTGATTTCCGGTGCAGTCTGATGGGGTGCCATGCCCCGACCCAAAGTCTATTTTTGAAATAGATTTCAAAACTTCCTTGCTCTGCTCCCCTGGCTGTTCTGTTGCACACCCTTAGTGTTTTGCCTCAATGTGGTAGGGTCAGATTGGGCGCAATTCCTACACTGTGTCTCCAGTGTTGTCCTCTGCAGGACTATGGGTCAGCAAAGGACTTCATGTTTCATAGTGGGTCCAGCTATATGCTTTTTTTTCTGTGGATTGGTTGCTCTGAGCAGGAATAGAGTCCTTAAGGCTTGGTGGGCCAGGATGCACTATACTCTCTCTTCTTTCCCTTTCATTTGCCCCCTTGTGCTCTGATTAGAGCACATTCCCTATTCTTGAGCTGTAGCTTCAGTGCTTCCTCTGAAGCTAATTCTTCAGGTGGGCGGGTGGAGCTGCCACTGTAGTTGGGATTAGGGTGGTCCACCACCTTCTTTTTCATATAGTTCAACTTCTCAGATTATTTGCTCAGCATACATATGAAATAAATATGGTATAGGATACAACCCTGACACACTCCTTTTCTGGTTTAAAGCCATGCAGTGTTCTTCCTTTATTCTATTCAAAGGGAAACCTCTGATCCATGTACTGGTCTCACCTAAGCATGATGAGCTGTCCTGGAATTCTCATTCTTTTCAATTTTATCCACAGAAGATTATGATCCACACAGTCAAGAGTCTTTGCACAATCCAGGAAGCAGAAGTAAGCAATTTTCCCTTGAAAGTCTCTGTTTCCAGCCAAGATCCATCCGATATCAGCAATGATAGACTGATTGTACCTTCTCTTCTGAATCTGCCTCAAATTTCTGGAAACTCCCTGTCAGTGCACTACTGCGGCTATCATCGAATGATCTCCAGCCAAATTTTACTTGCAAATGATGTCAATGATCTTTATTTGACAATTTCCACAGTCTATGGGGTCACCTTTCTTTGGATTGGGTACTGTGTTAGCCCGGGTAGAAACAACTAGAGAAATAAATCCATAGACATGTATATAGATGAAAGGGAAAAGTTTATATACAATAAGAATGGAACATTGAGAAAGCATCCCAACCAGTCCAGTCCAAGGTCATAAATCCAACATTAGCCCATATGTCTGATATCAGTCTATAAAGTCTCCTTCTGACTCACGAAGCATGTGCAGTCGAAGCATCTCAGTGCTGACAGGTGTCTCCCCATGACTCCTCGTTACCAGGGCTAAGGGTCCATCAACAGCATCCAGTAGTGGTAGAAATAACTCAGTGCTGGCAGGACTTTCCACGTGGCTTCTCCAGCTTCAGAAGTCTGGTTCCATCAGGGTAACACCATGTGGCTCCTCCTCCGGCTCCTCCAGTTCCTCGGACGCTGCCATCTTGTCTTGTCAGTAGTTCATCGTCTTGGAGACTGACTCCCAGAGACTGAGTCAAGTCTCTCTTCTCCAATTGGGATATACCTTGAGACTTCCCAGAATTCTCAAGAGAAAGCCATGCCCACACAGGGGCCTCATCGGCTACCCATTGGCTAGCTCCAGTTTAACTGGTTAGACTCCACCCCCTACATCCCAATTATGAAATTGACATCATGAATACATGACTGACACAGGTACAAATATGGATTTCCTCCAGTCATCAGCCCAGTCTTCCAAATTTTCTGGGGTAGATGAATGAGTGATTCCAGTGCTTCATCCACTGTTGAACCATTTCACCTGGTAGTCTATCCATTCCTGGAGCCTTCTCTTTCACTGATGCTTTAAGTGCAGCTTGGGGTTCTTGGGCTGTAGCACCATTGGTTCCAGCTCATGTGTTACCCCTTGGCCTGATTGAAATGTCAATTAGTTATCTTGAATACAGTGACTGTGGATTCTCAGCACTTTCTTTGAATGCTGACTGTATCAGTCACTCTTCTGCCCATAGAATCTGTCAATATTGGCACTTGAGGCTTGAAATGTTTTTCTTCAGTTCTGTCAGCTTGATGTATGTTGTGTGTGTTTGCCCTCTGTGGTTTTAACTCCAGGTCTGGGGACATTTTATTATACTATTTTACTTTGTCTAGTGAAGCTGCCCTTTGACATTTTTTGAAGAAATAGTAACAGGAACAACAGAATCACTGTCACCAAGTCAATTCTGATTCTTAGAGAGTCTAGACGAGATTAGATTAGAAATTCCCCCTTTGAGTTTTCAGGGGTTCTCAAACGTTTTAAACAGGGGGTCATTTCACTGTCCTTCAGACCATTGGAAGACCAGATTATAGATAAAAACAAAAAAACTATGAACAAATTCACTGTGGGCCGGGGATGAGTCAGCTGCTAAACAGGACAGCTGTAGTGGCAAAAACACCCGGCGGGCCGGATCAATGTCCTCAGCGGGCCACATGTGGCCCCCGGGCCACAGTTTGAGGACCCCTGCTTCTAGATCTTTACAAAAGCAGCTGAGAGGTTCAAACTGCTGTCCTCATGATTAGCAGTCCAATGTGTAACCCATTACACTACTAAGGCTCCCGAAAAGACTAGTTTAAAAACTCACTGTCGCCAGTCAATTCTCACTGATAGCAACTCTGTAGGTCAGGAGGCCCTGTAAATTTCCAAGATTGCAAATCTTTACCAGAATAGAAAGCCTCGCCTCATCGTCCTCTAATAGAACGCTGGTGGTTTCAAACTGCTGACCTTTGGGTTAAGGACCTAAAGCATAAACCACCACACTATCAAGGCTCCTGGAAATAGTCAACAAAAATAAAACTCATTGCCATTAAGTTTATTTAATTACAACTTATAACAACCCATGTAGGACAGGCCAGAACTGCCCCTATGAGTTTCTGAAATGGAAGTAAAAAGCCTTATCTTCCTCCCTCAGAGCTGCCAGTAGTTTTGAACTGCTAACCATGTGCTTGGTCAACAGCCCAGCAAGTAAACCACTACACCACCAGGGATCCTTAGCAACATAGCAGGGCTTGGTAAATGGAGTTTTACTGATGAAAATCTAATCCACGAGGCTTTAGGTAATAGCTCCATACCTATCACTCTGTTTCTAAGGATTGTTTTGGTGCTGGTCTATTATATATTTAGAAAATTCCAGCATGGGGATGGGGCAGGCTTTATCGAATCCTATTGAAATGTTGGCTTTTGTCAATCATTAACAGCTTAGATTGAATTAGCATTTGGGCTAGCTAAATTATCAGGAGAAACAAGTCCCTGGCAGACAGCCTTCTTGGTCAAGCAGAGAGCCAGAGAAAAGGAGGAAGATTCTCCACAAGATGGACTGACACAGTGCCTGCAGCAGTGGGCTCAAATACAGCAGCCGTCTCAAGGGTGGAAAGACACAGAACCAAGCACTGTTTCCTTTGCTGTACGTGGGGTTGCCATGAGTCAGGAGGGAGTCAAGGGCAGCGAACCACGGCTCAAGGTGAGTGACAGATGAGGAGGCAGGGATGTGGGCTTCTTCCAGAGAGCTCAGGAAAGTTCATCACGTGAAATGTTGCAGAAGTGTCTGTCCCTGGTAGACTGAAATCCTCTCCCTGGGTGGACCCTGAAGGATAGGGTCTCCCCTTGACCTTGGCCTGTATTATATTGACTGGCTTTGTCCTCAGCTGCTTAGCCCACAGCACCGCTAGAGGCGTTTCGGTGCTTCTGACCTTGTGGTTAGCCCTGTGTGTAACCCACTAGGTGCTTAAACCAAACTGGCTGCCATGGGGGTGATGCCAGCTCCTGGCGACCCTCTAGGATGTCGTAAAACTGGCCCCGCGAGTTTCCAAGACTGTAACTCTTTAGAAAGGCCCGTCTTTCTCCCGCAGAGCGGCTGGTGGCATCGAACTGCAGGCCTAGGGATCACATCCAGATCCGTCATCACCAGGTGCTCAGGACTAATTTACTGAATTACTAAATGCGTGAATAACAGAAAAAATTAAGCATTCAGATTGTATGAGCCAAGTTTTCTGCTCTGGAATTCAAGACTAACAATAGCGCTCAGGCAACGTCAGAATGAATGCACGCAGAGGGTCCACCAATCCAAGGGGTCCTTTCTGTCCATCCTGTTTCTGGAGAACTCGAGGTCAAGATGTTCAGTGGTTGACACCAGGGTCAAGTAAAGCAGGAAGCCACTGCAGGTGGGTCCGATCATGTGTTGTTGAGTGGTGTTTACTTGGAAATGCACTCTGCTCTTTCAAGAAGGAGATTAGGCCCTGCAGATGTCCTTAAATTGCGCTTTGAGTTTTGTGTTCACCAGGTCAGTCATTTATATTGAAATGAGATGAAAATTACTCAGAATGTGATTGAAGCAGGAAGGGGAAGCCAAACTTTCCAGTAACATTCGCTAGCTCTCATTCTCCTCAGGATAACGTGACTCAGGTAGGAAAATATTTTCAGAAGTCAGTAGGCTCAGTTACACAATCCATGTGTAAACATTGGTAACATTCTAGTACACTGATGGAGGGCAGTGATTGGTTGGGAAAAGATCGAGGAAGTATTTTTGCAACAGCAAAATTATTTATGAAACACTAATAAATAAGCATAATAAGAAAGATGGAGGGAAGCAAGAAAGAAAGAAAGATGGAGACCTATATAAAGAATCCTCAAGCGTCTAGAACATTCCTGAGAGACATAAAAGAAATCAATCAGATGAAGAGAAACACTTCATTTCTGGATGGGAAGAGTCGTGACTGTGAGAGCCTCAATTCCCAAATTAATTTTAAAATTTAATGTCAAATGTGTATAGCATTGTCCTTGGGCCTATTCAAAATAATTTGAAGCATCATCTGGCAGATTAAATTTCTGGGAAAATCCATGTAATTTAGGAAAAGAATAAGTGGCTAAGGAAAACCTTATGCTGTGAATTCTTCAAGAAGATTGAGAGTCACACTACTCACTGTGTAATTAAGAAGCATGTTAACCTTGACCTGCAGGAGCTCCAGGGGCAGAGTGGCTACCCGTCAAGCTGGTAGTCAAAAGTCCGAGTGGAACTCCACCAGCTGCCGCCCAGGAGAAAGATGGGCCTTGCTGCTCGAGCATCGTGAGCTGTGTCAGGAGCCCACGGGGCAAGGTGGGGCAGCTCTCCTCTGTCCTCTAAGGCAGCTCTGAGTCCTGATCAACTTGATGGCAGGGAGTGTAGTAATTTCTAGTTGAATCTTGACCCACTGACGAGGTTACTTCATGTTCCACTCAGGACCGTGACTTGCAACTTGAAAAATATCGGTTTACAAATATCTAAAGTTGAGCAGTTTGATTAAGTATAGTATGGTTGTATTATAATGCAAAAGATGGTATGTGCCACTTTTAAAAGATGGGGGTGCAACTCTACTGATTGGCGTGGAGATAAAAATCACCTCATCATGAAAGAATCACATATGATGATATAGTCTATGAAAAACGTATGGAGAACCTATTAGCAAAAGTGCAGGAACCCAGGTGGGGTGGTTGTGAACGGGGCTGTGATCAGCATGGTCTGCAGTTTGAAACCACCAGCACCTTCTCGTAAGAAAGACTGGCTGTCTACTCCCGTCAACAGGGGGTCTCTGTGAGTCAGCCCTGACTCACGGCGGTAAGTTTACTTGTCCATTTTTATGTGCAAAATCATTGCCCATTTGTCTCTAGCAGCTGGATGATTGGGTAGGTAAAACATCTACTTTTTCCTTCTCTATATAGTGAATAAATATTGTCGCACAATAATATAAAGTTTGAACAATTAACCTGTATTATGTGGTAAAAATAGTGCAGAAATAAAATAAAATAATGCCAGTTTTAAGTCTCTTAGACTGCTACCCACTCCATTGCTGCTGGGTTCACTGCAACACATGGCAACTCTATAGGGCAGAGTAGATCTGTTTCTGGACTGCTAATCTTTTTATTATTATTATTATTATTAAAAGATCATTTTATTAGATGCTCTTACAACTCTTATAACACTGCATACATCAATTGTGTCAAGCATGTCTGCACACATGTTGCCATCGTTCTTCTCTAGACTTTTCCTTTCTATTGAGCCCTTGGTATCAGGTCTTCTTTTTGCCTTCTTTCCCACCCCCATGACCCCTTGATAAATTATTATTATTTTCATATCTTACACCAGCCATTGTCTCCCTTCAACCCACGTCTCTGTTCATCATCCCCCTGGAGGGTGGGTGGTGGTTAATGTGTCAATCATTGCGATCGATTCCCCCTTCCTCCCCTCCTCTCCTCACCTTCCTCCGACCCTTCTCAATGTAAATTTTTTAAAATCATTTTGTTGGGGCTTTGTGGCGGTCATGTGCTTATGTTAATTTCATGATTGAGATGTAGGGGTGGAGTCTAGCTTGTTCATCTGGAGATAGCCATTGAGTAGCCAGTGAGGCCTCTGTGTGGGCATGGCTTTCTCCTGAGACTCCTGGGAAATCTCACGATATTTCCCTCATGGAGATAAGAGGCCATCTCCCCAGTTGTTAGTCTCAGAGATGACGAACTAGGGAGAAGAAAAGATAGATGGCAGCGTTCGAGGAACTGAAGGAGCCGGAGGAGAAGCCATGTGGCCTCATGGAACCAGACCTCAGGAGCTGGAGAAGCCACGTGGAGTCCCCTGTCAGCGCTGAGTTGCTTCTGCCACCACTGGATGCTGTTGATGGACCCTGAGCCCTGGGAGCAAGGAGCCATGGGGAGACACCTGCCAGCCCCAGGATTCTGCACCCACTGACCTGTGACTTAGTGAGTCAGAAGGAGACTTTATAGACTAATATCATGCATATGGGTTAATATTGAACTTATGACTTTGAACTGGACTGGGCAGGGATGCTTTCTCAATATTCCATTCCTTTTGTATATAAACCATACCCTTATACCCATGTGTGTGTCTATGAATTTTTTCTCTAGTCTAGCTGAACTAACACAGACTTGTACAATTCATCACAATCCATTCATCCATCCATTGTATCAAGAACATTTGTACATCTGTTGCCATCATCATTCTCAAAACATTTGCTTTCTACTTGAGCCCTTGGTATCAGCTCCTCATTCCCCTTCTTTCTCCCCTCCCCTCCCTTCCTCCCCCTTGATAATTAATTTTAAAAATTTCATATCTTACGCTGTCCAGTGTCTTCCTTCACCCACTTTTCTGATGTCTGTCCTCCAGGGAGGGGGTTGAATGTAGATCATTGTGCTCGGTTCCCCCTTTCTCCCCCCACCTTCCTCTTCCTCTCCTGGTATCATTACTTGCATTATTGGTCCTGAGGGGTTTATCTGTTCTGTATTCCCTGTTTTTTCAGCTCTTATCTGTACCAGTGAACATCCTCTGGTTTAGTTGGATTTGTAAGGTAGAATTGGGATAATGATAGGGGGTGGGGGGTGGGGGTGGCGAGCATTAAAGAACTAAAGGAAAGTTGTACGTGTCATCAATGCTATGCATCCTGACTGGCTGGTCTCCTCTCTAGAACCCTTGTCTAAAGGGATGTCCAGTTGCCTACAGATGAGCTTTGGGTCTCTATTCTGCATTCCCCATCATTCACAAGTGGATGCAAATCTTTATGGATTTTAACTGCCTCATCTTTTTCTTTGGACCTCGCTTAATCCACTACAACACCAGGAACAATCTAAGAATGTCCTATAAACATAAACTCCTTTCATTCTATCAGAAACGCCTTTCATTCATCCAACAGAAAAATGTAGACTTAGTTTCAGTGCATAATTATTTAACAGTCTTCATAGAGCCCTCTATTAAAGTTATGCCTACAACAAGAAATCTAATACTATTAAATACTTTGGCATTATTCCTGGTCTTCCTTATCCTTTAAATTTGGGACAGCAGGCAATTCTCTCCCATAATAATTATCTTTTCAGCCACAGAAACTTCTGTAGGAATAAAATAGTTGCTTCACTACTCTTGCCTTTAATAGGAAATTTTCCATCCTTAAACTGTTGCTTCGTGTGCATATTTGAAACTAGTTGCTCAATACTCTTTAATGCTACTCTCTTGCCAGGCTGAGTGGTTAAGGCTTGAAGCTGGCTCTAACCCTGACTGATAGAACTTGAGGTTTCTGTGTGCCAGGAGCTCTGAAATAAGGCAGCCACTCATAATGATGTTTTCACATCAGTACAAGCATACCAAAGACAGCCTTGGGGCAGGCGGTAGAGTAGATCACAGGAATGTGATCGTATCTTGGAAGAAGAGACACTGAGGAAGGAAGAGGATGCCTTCATATTGCCAGCATGTGAGTCTCTCTTTATCATTCCCTGTGTGGCTAAGTTACCTACAGCATTGATTTTCCTCTTCTGTGAGTCACAAGCAACTCAGCGGCACGAGTCTTGATTGAGAGGCTGTCATTCATTCGTCTGCGTTCCAGAATGTTGCATCCACTGGCAGTCTTACTCCCCAAAGCATTTGTGTAGACTCAACAAATTCTAAGAGAATTGGTTGGTGAACGTGAGCTCAATCTCATGCCTTCATAATATTGGCTTGTCAAGGGATAAAAATGTATTCTTGAACGCACTTCTGAGCACATGCTTTTTTCTAAACCTCAGCATCAAGAAATGTTAAAATCTAACTGTTTTCAGAAATCAGCTGGAAAATAAATTTTATAGATCTACAAGTTGAGTGAACTAGATGTGATGAATTTAAGTAGATTTCCTGAGTGAGAACATTGTCTAGCACAATTAATAAGAGGAACCTATTGTCTATAGATATTTTAAGTTATGTTTCTTCCCTTAAAATCATACCAATATGCATTAAAGATGCTTACAAACCTCATCTAGGTGATAACATAATATCCCAAGATATGATGATATGCTTATTACTTATATTTTATTTCTAACTTTTGCTTATGCAAATAATAGCAAGATAATCATTACTAACTCTATAAAATAAAGCCCAAACTCTAGATGATGATGAACATCTTCCCATTCTGAGTCATTCCTTCTCCAGTAACATAAACGCACTGTCCCCTAAAGTTCCTTTCTCACCTTTTACTTTTATAACAGTTTTATTGGCACATAATTTACATAGCACACCATTCAACAGTTCAATTATTCAATCATATCAAGGAGAATTGTGCAGTCTTTACCATATTGATTTTAGAAACACACACATACCCATGATTAAATCACCTTTAAAGTGAGTTGTGCAATCACAGTCGGTTCTAGTGCTCCCTTCCCCCTCCTGCTTTCATTTTTTGATTACTGAAATCTCCTTTCCCTCCCTATCACCCACTCCCCACCCCTCAATCCTTATCAACCCTTGTATCAGCTCTTGTCACTATGCATCCACTCCTCTTGCTCATCACAGACTGGGAAACCCAACAAAAACGATCAAAATAATCAAAATGAAGTGTTAAGGGTAAAATAATACTAATACAAAAATAATAATTAAGAAAGAAAAGACTCGGCTGAGCCCCGGTGGCGTAGTGGTTGTGCGCGGGACTGTGGTCCACTGGGTTGGAGGTTCAAATCCGGCAGCAGCTTTCCAGGAGCAAGGCTGGGCCTCCTACGCCCACCAGAGGGCAGTGATGTCAAAACAAAACAAAAGAAAGAAAAGACTCCCACTAACATTCAGAAGACCAGGCAAGAAATTTCTGTCATGGGACAAGTAAGAGACACTTGTGCCCAGAACACATTCAGCATAGTCCAGAGTACAATGGTCTCTGCCTGATAGGAAGTTTGTTTGAGGCTCTTGCTTGTGGCTAGAGCAGATTGGCCTGTGACTCGATCTCACGAGATACTCTGCAGATGGGTTTGGGCTCCCACTCTCCCCCATAGCCTTCTACAAGTGGGATGTGCCTAATTTTAGCTCTGATACTTTCCCCACCTTTAACGTTATAATTCTCATCTTTGGATCACAAAAGCTGGTATGTTTCTTCTGTGTGGACTTAGTTGACTCCCCTATTTCATCTGTTGGTTTCAGTTTGAAACCATATAGATAGATCTGAAAAGATCATAATGTTCGAGGCAGGCTTTCTTTTTTTCTTTTTGGTTTTTCTTTACTAGTTAAGGTAAACTATTGTTTGACTTTAAGAAGACTTCAGGGAATATTTTTGGTTGAAGATTCAAACATTTTTGTCAGGTCAATAGTTTCAGGGATTTACCCACTAAGACTACAGTCCATGAGAATTTGAAATGTTGTTCTGCATCCTCCCCTCCCCTCTTTAACTCAAGTTTATGCAAAAGCATCTGATTGTAACAGTTATCTGTCATCTCAGAGAAGAAGCATAGAGTGTGACAGTGAATAACAAATACTTTGAATCATAAACTCTGAATCAGCAGGGCTGTGCTGAGATATATTGACCACAGAAATTTCTAGATACAAGGAAAAGTAATTCAGTCAAGACTTCTTGGATATTTATAATGTGGAAAATTTTAGAACCTTGAGTAAAGCAGATGTCATCTGATGATCAAATGAAAAGATTTCTTTCTTTTTGAAAGTGATCAGATATCATATGTACGGTGGTACTTCTGTTAGCAAATGGCTCCAAACCTCAACTTTGCACTGCTTGAACAGCACTGTTCAAAAAGCCATCAGTTCAGTGTTTGTAATTTTGCTGGATAGCCTATAGGAAAATTCAACTTGAAAATACCTGTACTCATAGGGGAGGGGGGAGGGGAAATATGGGGAGCTGATTACAGGGGCCTAAGTAGAAGGAGGATGTTTCAAAAATGATGATGGCAGCAAATGTGCAAATGTGGTCTGCATACAATTGACATAAGCATTGATCGTGATAAGGGGCGTGATAAGGTGCTTGCCTATCTGGCTCAGAGATCATAGAGTGCATTTGTGATTGTGCTTGTTTTGGTGCTATATTTGTGTAAAATGTCAGAACCATGGCTCCAAAGAAACTTGGGAATAACAACAATAAAGCTAAGAAAAAAACTGTGAGAGCCACGATAGTTGAAAGAAAGAAATCATTGTGAAATTTGAATCAGGTCGCCAATTGTCAGATTTGGCAGAAGAATACAACATGGCTAAGTCAAAATTATAACCTTTTTTTTTTAAGTGACTGAAGTAACAAAAGGTATGAAATCATTAGCTATGAAACAAAAAGTCCAGCCCACCTAAGAGGTTGGGAAGTTTGTGTCAACTTGGACAAAACAGAAACAACTCAATGGTAAGAGCATTCAACCAGGGATCAGAGAGAAGGCTAATGGCCTCCGTGGGGATCGAATGGAAATGTTGGGGGAGCCAGTGCTGAACAGCCAGAAGTGCTCAAAGCCAGGCAAGACTGGGTTGACAAACTCAAAATGAGAGCAAGCAGACACAGGGTGGGGAGACCTGGGGAAAGACTGAGTGCAAATAAAGAAGCTGATACATTTGTGACTGAGTTTGCTGAGTACATGGAGGTTGAGGGTGTCCTTCCCAACCAGTGTTGAACTGCCACAAAACCAGACTTTGGGGGTGGGTGGGGATACCCAATAGGGGTTTCATTTTTAAAGAGGAAAAGGTCCAGGCCACAATCCTATGAAAATAGGCTCCCTCTGTTGTTGGATGGGAATGCTAGTGGGGATTTTAGAGCAAAGCTCATGTTAATGTATTGTGTTATGCCGGGTTGACTAAAGAAACAAATTCAGAGACACATATATGTGCTAAAAAAAAAAAAAAAAAAGCTTTATATCAAGAAGTAATTACTTATGGAGAAAACAACCCAACCTGGTCCATCTCAAGTCCCTACATCCTTCTTCAGACTCACACAGCTACATGCAATGGTGCGGCATGCAGGAATCTCACAGGTGGCGGGTGCAAAGTCCTGTGGATGCAGTCAGAGGACGGTGAAGGCCGAAAGAGAAGGAGAGATTCCCAGGACCCTCCTTATGAGACAGCCCCACCAACAAGGAGACATCACCAGCTATGACCTGATTGACAAGCTAAACTCCACCCTTTCACTTTTATATCTTAAAGTTGGCATAAAATTATGTAACTACCACAGTTTTATATCAAGAAAATATCTCAGCCCAGTCCAGACCAAGTCCATAAGTCCGACAGTTTGATACTAATACGTAAGTCCCTCATCAGACTCATGCAGCCACATGTAATGCTGCAGAATGCAGGAAGATCTCAGGCTGTTGGATGCAAAGTCTTGTGGATCCATTGGCAGTGGCTGCATCACAGACCTCGCAGGTCTTAATGCGGCTTACCAGCAGGAAAGTGAGAGAGGGGGAAAGGGAGCTTCCCAGAACCTTGTCAGAAGGTCACACCCACCAGGAGACACCATCAGGCTCTGGCCTGACTGACAGGCTAGACTCCACCCCTACAGTCTATATATCAAGTTGACACAAAATTCAAAAACTACTACATGTAACATTCTGAAAACCCACCAGTTTTTTTTTTATTAAAAAAAACCACACATTTTTAAACAACTAACCATAATGAAAAGTAAGTTAATTTTATTTAATGTACTTTATTTATGGTACTTAGATGTTTTAGAGGACGTTGTCACAACCATGACTGTTAACTTTGTGTTAAGGTCCTGGGAGATAAATTAGAAGTGTAATTTGGGGACTTCTGAACCAATTATTTGGTTTTCCATGATTTCTTATGAGAAAAATATGTTCCGTTCTCCAACTTTTCTGTGTTCACATGAATGTGGAGCAAATTGAGTTTAACAACTGAGGTATCACTGTATATCCAAAAAGGAAAGCCAAACCGACTGCCAATCATGTCGATTCTGATGCCGAGCCACGATCTAGGACAACATGGAACTGCCGTTCGAAGTTTCTGTGATAGTCGCATAATCTGGTGTAAATTTGGGACTTGAGGGGATTAAGGGTGAAGGAATAGAGTCTAGTCTGTCAATCGGGTTGTAACCAATGAGGCCTGGGGGGCAGGGCACGGCCTTCCCATCCTGATTTCCTCCTTGGAAGACAGAAAGACTCTCTACTGACAAGGCTGGCTGCCTGCGAGACATCCCTGTGGAGAAGCCTCACGGACCTACTCTGATGCAGGCCTGGGGGCTGGAGAAGCCATATGAAGACCCTGCCAGGGCTGAGATGTTTAGAGGGCCACTGGATCCACAAGACATCCCACCCACTAACCTGTGACCTTCCTGTGTCATTGCATGTGTTTCAGGAGTCTGAAGAGGACTTTATAGATTGGTATCAGACATTTGTGCTCATATTGGACTTATGGATTTGATATTTTCTTCATATTCAACTGCTCTTGTATATAAAGCTCTTTCTCATACATATGTGAGTGTCCATGAATTTGTTTCTCTAGTCTACCCAGACTAACACAGTTTCCAAGACTAAATCTTTATGGAAGCAGAAAGTCTCATTTCTGCCGAGGAGTCACTGGTGGAGTTACTGATCTTGTAGCATGTGACCCACTACGCTACCAGGGCAGCAGGAATAAACATTTTAAAGGCAAAATGGTTTTTTGAAAGACACAACAATTTTCATTTCTAAGAACCACGTGTGAATGGTCACTTCCCTATACCCTCACTCACTTATCTCCTTTTAAAAAGAAATGTAAATTTTTAAAAAGTTTTGCTATGTTGATAGGACTTTTTGTTAGTTTGTTTTTTAAGTTTCATAGCTGTTTAATTTTCTTATAAAATGTCCACTGGGCAGAGTACTTTTCCATATATGATTTTTATTTTCTTTTGTGCATTGTTGCACATGCTTTGGGCCTGGCTCACTTCATTTAGCGAATAATGAATATTAACTGTCATGATGACTCCTAACTCCATTCCATTCACTCCTAGGGAACATGCTATTATGTAATTTCAACCCCTACTTGGGAGCCAGACTCTTCTCCCATGAAAAGTGCTGCATTATCACAAAATGAAGAAAATTATGTCCTGTAAATTTATTATAACCATTTATTGCCAAGGATGCTTTTTCCATCTTTGTTTTGGCACATTAACTATAAAGTCTTTAAATTTCCCTTTTGTTTGTAAATGTGCTCAAAAGTAAATTTAACCAACACATTGGGGTCATGGCTTTCAGAAATTTTACTAACACCACATAAAATTCCTTCATGAGCACCACCAAAATTGTTTAGAAAAGGGATTGGTTTATGTCATGTCTGTTGTGGTGAACAGACATAAAAAAATAATAAGAAGTAATCTGATAGAACAAGAACCAATTTTTTATTAATCACCATATTTCTACATAATATCCTTACATTTCTTCTTGATTTTATTTATTTGTAAGATCATTTTATTGGGGGCCCTTTCCAGCTCTTATAACAATCCATGTATTAATTGTATCAAGCATACTTGTACATAAGATTGCCGTCATTATTTTCTATACATCTATGTTCTATTTAAGCCCTTGGTCTCAGCTCCTCTTTTTTTTTGTTCTCCCTCCCTCCCTGCTCCCACACTCATGACCCCTTGGTAAACTATATATTATTATTGTCGTATCTTGTCTCCTGTCCCCCATGGTTTTTGTTGTTTGTCCCGCTCAAGGGGGCAGAGTGACAATGCAGGAATTAAAATCAACCACGATGAGGAGGATTTAGAGATCCTGGTTGTGCTGGAGCAACAACAATCTGCCTGAAAGGAATCCCTAAGAGGCAGAAGAAGAGTGAATGTGATGGTGGAGCAGAAAGAAGATAAAAGAAACCAGAGGAAAGATCTAGGAAGCAAAGTTATGCTTAGAGGTATACCCCTAGGTGTGTACATATGCAAATATATGAATTCATAAAAATAGAGGAATTGGCCTGTGCACGTATACTTATATGGCAATACATTAAGGTAATGGAAAGGACTTTGGGCCTCTGTTCTAATAACCTGATAAACAGTCTGTGATGCTCACCCTTTCAGCATGATCACTGAAGACAGAATGGGTGCATAAGCAAATGTGGTGAAGAAAGCTGATGGTGCCAGCTATCAAAAGATATAGCGTCTGGGGTCTTAAAAGCTTGAAGTTTAACAAGTGGCCATCTAGCAGAGAAGCAACAATTACCACATGGAAATAGCACAAACACCAGCCTGTGTGATCATGAGGTATCTACGGGATCGGATAACAGGCATCAGAAGACCAAAATCAAACAAACAAATAAACGTTTTGTTGAGAACAAGTGGGGTTCGGAGCAGAGTCAAAACCCATCTGTAGACAATAGACTATCCCCTCACAGAAGGGTCCCAAGGAAGGGATGAGTCACCCAGAGAGCAGTATTGCACTGATGTAACATTTATTTCTCTGGTTCTTAGAGGCTTTCTCTCCACCGCCACCACCCACCCCCATCATGACTCCAGTCCTGTCTTTCACTTCGATCTAAAATGTACACTGGTACTGATAAGCGTTCACAACACACGGGCTCGAGGTCAGATAACCCCCTCAGGAACAAAAATGGGAGGGTAGGGGGAAGGTGAAAAAAGGAGGGAAGGAAAGGGTGTCTGATCACAATGATTGATACATACAGCTAGTTTCATAGTGCTAAAGCAGTCACTCTTTTGTTTTTGTGAGTTAGCTATTTTACTAGGCCAAAGCATGGCAGATCAGTAGTTTTCAAAGACTGGTTGTGGCCATACCTCTTAGTGAGTTGTGAAATCAGTTAAGTGGATCAGACTGAATATATTTTTTCTTTTTATCAAATAGTTTGGAAAGGAAACACTAAGAGATTTGCCTATGTAAAAAAAAAATTACTATTTATAGATATGCCAGTAAAATTCACTCCAATATGGGCTGTGGTTAAACAGGCTTCTTAAAAAAAGAATTTTAGATAACAGCCAATGTTATTATCATTTAAAAAAAAAATCTTAAATTAACCCTATCTTCTTACCCTAATACTTAGTCTCTATTAATATTTGCCTTAAAGTAGATTTATTCTAACGAGTATTCATTTGTTGCTACCACGTTGTTCAAGAGACTGCTAATACCGTTATTAACTACCACCACGTTGGCCCCAACTCAGAACAATGTTGTGCACCCAGCAAGATTGAACTACTGTGACACATCAGGTTTCCACTGGGTGGTCATCTCCGTCCTAGGCTGCCTTAGCAGCTGAACCCACTGCATGCTCACAGTAACAGTAGGCAAGCTCCACTGACAGACATGTGCGAGCTGCTCTTGAGGGGCACTGGCCAGAGATGGAACTCCAGTGTCCTGAGTGGACGATAAGGATTCTACCCCGGAACCACCACTGAGATCCTTGTTCTCACAGAACTGTATTGTAGTCTGTGAGGGCACACGACTGTATGACATAGAGTGTCATGGGTTTCTATGAGTGACATGAAAAGAAGGGTAGGGAAATCAATGACTTGGGCTGGTTTTAATTGGATGGTCAGAGAAGACATTGCTGATAAAGTGGCAAGTGAACAGAAAGTCAGTAATTTGACATTTCAAATAGAGCTTCCATTTAAAAGGACATTTTAATGTTTAGTTGGTTCCACTAAAAATAACCTCATGTAGACAGAATCCAGGAACAGGGATGGGAATAGCAATGTGAGAAGAGTAGGGGGAAGGGAGGGTGGTGTTAGTCCCGGTAGACTAGAGAAACAAATTCATAAACACACACATATGGATATAAGGAAAAGGTTTACATACAAGAGGAATGCAACATTGAGAAAGCATCCCAACCCAGTTCAGTCCAAGATCTTAAGTCCAATATTAGCCCATATGTCTGATATCAGTCTATAACGTCTTCTTCCGACTCATGAGGCACATGCAATGACACTAGGACAATCACAGGCCAGTGGGTGCAGAGTCTTGCATGTCCTGCAGCAGCAGAAGCATGCCAGTGCTGGCAGAGGTCGCCCCATGGCTCCTCGTTTTCAGGACTCAGGGTCCATCCATCAGCAGTATCCAGTGGCGGTAGAGGCATCTCAGCACTGGCAGGGGTCTCTCTGTGGCTTTTCCGGCTTCAGAGGTCTGGTTCCATCAGGGTAAGCCCACGTGGCTTCTCCTCCAGCTGCTCCAGTTCCTAGGACTCAGGGTCTATCAGCATGCTGCCATCTTGTCTCGTCAGTGGAGCATTTCCAAAGAACTGAGTCTATAGTCACCTATAGTCACCTCCACAGGGGAAATATCGTGAGATTTGCCAGAATTCTCAGAGAAAGCCATACCCACAGAAAGATCTCATTTACTATCTCCAGATTGACAGGTTAGATTCCACCCCTACACTCTTAATCATGAAATTGATACCAAAGTACATGACAGCCACAGGGAGAATGATGGGAGAACTGATAGCAATGATTGACACATAACCACACACACCCATCCAGGGAGAAGAACAACAGAAACCATGAGGGAAGGGAGACAGCAGTTGGTATGACATATGAAAATCATTTATAATGTATTAAGGGATCACAAGGGTATGGGGTGGGGAGAAGGTAAAAAGAGGAGTTGATTCCCAGAGCTCACTAGAAAGTAATTGTCTAGAAAAGAACAGTGGCAACGTATGTACAAATAGGCCTGAGAAAATTGATGTGTGAATTGTAAGAAGACTTGTAAGAACCCCGAATAAAATATTTTATTTTAAAAGAAAACACCCTTGTACAACTGAATGAAAATATTGTCCTGTACTGCACTGTCCTCTCAACTGATGTTTGAGCCTATTGTTGCAGCCATTGTGTTCATTTACCTCTTAGAAGGCCTTCTTTTTTGCTGATCCAACTTACCAAGAAGGAATATTAGTTAATAATTGCTGAGAAGTAAAAGACATAAACTATTTAACCTCCTAACACTGTGCTTACCTGGTTTGTCCACTTGTGTGTTCAGTCATTTGCTCACCAAATGCTCTGGTCTCAGGGCCTTGATCTGAGGACAAGACAGAATCTCTGTTCTCAAAAAGTGCCCAGTTGACGAGGGTATGTGGGAAAGGAAGCAGACAAGGGGATAGACTTCTGAAGAGTAATAAAGGTTCCATTTTCCTTCACGGGGGCTCTGAGAAGGTTCTTGGAAGAATGGCTACAGAGAGGGAAATGCCGCTATTGTAAGCTCTGATGCTTTAAAAGCACCCTCCTTTGAAATCGTAGTTGAGATCGAAGACCTTTTCAGTGGTCCTTAGTGAGATGTTTTACTCTGTGACAGAGTGCTTTTAAGCTCTTGAAGCACTGAGTTTGCCATTGCCTTTTGTTTTTAAAAAAAAAATGTATGGAAAAGGGTTAGAGAACATTTACAAACCCATGGTCATAAATTGTGTGTTAAATCTATGATCACTCTCGATCTTGTGATCATAAAATTCGGTTTCTTTCTGTTTACTCAGAAGGGACAAGAGTGTTCCTGTAATAGTCAGAGGCATGTTTGCGTCGTTCCAAGGCTTGCTGATAAATGATCTGGAGGCTCGGACAGATCTGCTGCAGAGCTGTGTTTATTAGAGTGGTATTCTACTGGAGGTTGTAAACTGTGTGAGCAGCAAGGTTAAATTTGCTCACCAACCTTGTGATAATTAATCAGTCAAACCTCCCTGGTGGTGGCAACTACAATGAATGCCAACTATATAATGGATGGTGGATTTTCTTGGTGCAAGGAAAATAGGGGAGGCTTTTCCTACTTGCATTATTTATACAAATAAAAGTAACTAGGGAAGGGTAAACCAATTAACTATTTTTTTTTGTTTTGTTTTGTTTTTTTTGTTTGTGGCATCACTGCCCTGGTGGGAGTAGGAAGCCCAGCCTTGCTCCTGGAGAGCTGTTGCTGGATTTGAACCGTGAACCTTGTGAGATGCTATCCCACACACAACCACTACACCACCAGGACTCAGTCCTAAACCAATTAACTTTAAACACAACCCAAATTTCATTGTCTACAGAAGTAGCAGACAAAGTACAGTGGAGTGGTCTAAAGTTCCAGATCAAGAGCTCCACATACACCAAGCCTGGAAGCCAGAACAGCTGGCTCATTTGAGGAATGACAAGTATGGTCTGGGAAAATTGTGGGTGAGCATGAAAGATTGAATTGTTCCTCGTCACTGTCCAGTCATGATGACCTTATGTATAACAGAACAAACACTGCCTACTCCTGTGCCTTCTTTTGAGTTCACAGCTATGTCTCCGTCCAATACTGAGGCTAGAATGTCAGTGTGGCTCTCCCTCATTCTCACTGACCTGCTACTTTGCCCGAGGACCTCTGGGAGCATAGCGGTGATGTGCTGGACTGTGACCCACAGGGCCAACAGCTGGAAGCCACTGGCTGCTCCTCAGGAGAAAGATGGGCCTTTTTATTCCTATAAAGTTCAGAAAGTCACAGGGGCAATTCTACCCCATCCTAAAGGGTTGCTGAGAGTCAGCACTGACACAACGGCAATGAGTTGGGTTGGATTCTAGGTGCCCAACAAAATGTCCTTTTCTAGAGATTAGTAGGTGAACCGAAGTTTCCTATCATTGCTTCGAAAGAGCAAGCATCTGTGGCTGTATTTCTTCACCAACACCCTCGTCCAAATGCACTCATTCTTTTTCTATCTTCCCTTTCCACTATCCATGCCCATGGGAGGAGCCACGGTGGGTAGGGGTCAAGTGTTGGGCTGCCATCCCCAAGATCAGTGTGAAATCACCAACTGCTCCTTGGAAGAACAACAGATGGGGCTTTCCACTCCCATAAAGAGTTACAGTCTCAGAAACTCATAAGGGTAGTTCTCCCCTGTCCTATGGGACTGCTAGGAGTCAGTATCGATTCAACAGCAGAGAGTTTGGTTTGGTTTTTTAATGCACAATGCATACGGGGTGGTGGAAAAGACTATGGCTTGGGTCAGGTGCAGCTTAGACATCAAAGTGACATCTTTGCCTTTCAAAACTTCAATACATCCTGCCTGAATTCAGAACCCCTCTCAAGAGTACACTTGATGCATTCGTCATTAATGACTAAAATTCCAAGCGCAGCGGAAAGACACTGAGGGCATCATGCAAGGAGGTGAAAGATCATCAGAAGGATAGAAGAGAAGGGAAAGACCAAAATAAATGTCAAAAGAGAATCCAGAATTTGCCCCAAGTTCAGCGTAGCTTGAGTGAACAGACAAAATGATGAAGTAAAAAACTGAACAGAAGATTTCAAAGGGCAAGTCAAAAAGACCAAGTAAAAAATATGGGGTGTCAAAAAGTTTATGGTAAATGGAATTAAGAGATGATGGAATGTTCCCATCAACTTTTGAACACTCCTTGTATTTGCATGAAATATGTAAAGACCCAGAGCTGAAAAAATCAAAATTAAAGAACACGATTGGCAGATTGAATAGGTGCTTGCTGTTTTTCTACCTGGGGCCAACATAATTATGGTATTGTCGCCAACTGGCATCTCATAACTATCCATGCCCAATTGCTATCCAAACCATGTATATAGTACCTGGTTTGTTTTCCGTCACTCCCTGCCTCCTCCCCAACAGCAGAATGGATGCCGTTTGAGTGCCACGCTGTTGTCCCTTCTGTTCACGGGCGTCTTGGGATGAGATGGGAGACTAAGAAGTGAGTCAGAGCACAGGAATGAAGCTTATTCAATTGTATCTTCCCTCCAGGGCCAGCATGATAAGGGAGGGCCATCTGTTTGCCCTCTCCTGTGTTAGCCTTTTTTAAGTATTGCCAGTGGAGTGGGCAGAAATTTCCCAGAGAAGTCTTCAGCTCTCCTGCTTGGAAGATAGGTCTAGCAAAACATCAGATACTGTGGGCTGAGCAGAAGCAGAAAGGGAAGTGGGAGTTTCTCCATCATCAGCCTCAGTACGCACCCTGTCCTTACACACCTGCTGCGCTGCAACCCCAGGAGGTCTCCCGCCTTCCCCAGCACCTGGCATGTGCCAGCGCAGAGTCCCTCCTTGCCCTCCCCCGAAAAGAAACCTGTGATGTTTCAGGCTGTAGTAGTACCCACACCGTGGCTGGGAGTGGAGGACAAGATGTTTGGAAGCCTGTGGTGATAAAAGAGCCGAGACCTGCAGTACACAAAGCCCGTGTGCCTGCTTAGGATGGTAGAGAGCCCCATAAACCTTTTCTTCTTTCATTGGTGAGTCTGATCTAGCAGGAAATCAATTCCCAGTGTATTTTTTTTTCCATTTAAAATTATGAATGAATATCCTCACTCTAGTCATTTCAAACAAATACACCAAACCATGGCTGCAAACTGGCTCGGTTGTGGCCAGCAGAGTGAGATCAGAACAGACCTGCATTTTAAAAACTGGGGTGAAAAACTGGGGTCGGTTGTTCCAACTCAACCAGCTCAGACTTTTGGGTGCTACAGAATGTGCACACCGCTCATGTTTTGAGAGCGAGGAGAGAGAGATGAAGTTTCTAGCAGGGTATCAGCCCATCATTTTTCCTGCTCCAGCTCACCCACATGCTAGCAATGTGCATCCATATAAAAAATTTTTTTTTAGATTTTTTTTTTTTTTAGATTTGAAATGTGCATCCATTCCAGTTTCCTAAACCAGGAAAAGTCCTGAAGAAGACCAGTGAGGTTGGTTGCTTTAAGACCCACTAAGAGAAAAGAGTTCCGGCTACTGTCATAAACATCTGTCCTCTTTTGGATGTGCTTTTTAGGGTATGAAATAAAAGATTTATAGACTAACAGAAACCATTAACCTATCTATTTGGCTAAAGTCTGAGCCTGTATTCACAATGGGAAGAGAAGGGCTGAGCTTGACAGCTAACATTTCGGCAACAATCTTGTAGGACTTTAGCAGTTACGGCAATTAGTTAGCTTTTTCTTCTTCTTTTTTCTTTTATTGTATTGCTTGTTTCTAGGGATATAGTGGTCAGTTTGAGGCAGGCAACACCTCCTGAAAGCTTTCCAAATCTTCCAGAAGTTTCCAAATCTTCTCTAGAGAAGAAATGGGACTTCCACAAGAAATCCTTGACTTGATGATCCGCCTAAGAATCTTTCTGCACAGCCTTCCCCTTTTTCCCATGATCCCTGATCCTACGGTCTCATTTGAACTAGACATCTACTGAATTACTCATCCAGATTCTCTGTCTATTTGCAACCATGGGAGCTTTGCTGAGAACCCTGGCTGTTAGGTGGAGGTATTTAACGTTTCAGCTGGAGAAAAGGGAGCAATGCCTTTTGCAAAAGCTCATAAAAAAAAACAACAGTAGGTCTCAGTGCTGCTGGGTTCCCCAGTTGCTGGGGCCCTGCCCTCACTGGACCACCCCCTACAGACCCAGAGAAACAGCAGAGCTCAGATACACCCAATGTATTAACATTCAGGGTATTGCTGATTAACGTTTCCACAATGAATTAAAGATTCATGGAAACGAAGCCATTTCCAATTTGGCTCGACTGAAAACGAAGTATTTGTTCTCTGTCTCTCCATCTGTGCTTCCTGTCTACCAGCGTCCTTAGACATGTCGTCTGCCCTGATCTCTGTTCAGTCCCCCGTTATCGCCACAGATTGCACGATAACTCTGTTCACTAACATGCCACGAGTGGATGCCTGATCTGTGCCTTCCCCTTTGGTCCGCCCACCTCCTTGTATCCCCACCGAGCCACCGTCTTCTGAAGGACGGACCTCATTGCTTGCCCTTGCACCGAGAAGGAGAAACCCAGTGACTGCAGCTGTGTGTATTTCTGATCAAAGAGAATGAGGTGGAGGGAAAGGGAAGCAGTCGAAGTTGTTGCATGATGGAAGTTCTATCATGGAGCATATTCAGGCTGTTTATGGAAAAGTCATGGATGTCCTTAGCTTTTATGTGAACTGACTGTCAAATACTCTGGAGCATTACTCTATGAAGTCAAATCAGCCAGGAAAATAGTCTTCTCATCAAGTTCTTCATCGCTGCGCCTCCCCTTAAGGCTCCTCGTTCCAAGAGAGGTTGGGTTCGCTACTGAGTCTGGGTTTATAGGGGGAGAATCTGGAACTCTCCGATAGATGAGGACATCGTCCCCAAACAATAGCCTATCATCCACCTAAATTTGTCCTTCACCTGAAGTTGACAGGAGTCTGTGGAAGTGAGAAGAACAACTAAAGAAGTCACTGCCTGGGGTTTGGCGGGCTTTTGTTAACTCGCCTGGCAACAAAAATACAAATTTAATGCTGCTAATAATGTTTAAATTGGATTCAAAAGAATTCCGTTAGGGAAGAGCACTGTACTTGTTTCAAAGGAATGTGCTGATAAAGCCTGTGGGGAATAGAAAACAAAAGATCATTCATCTTTTCATTCTTTTTCTCATGACTCGGTTTCTTCTGCGGGCATTTTTTGTGCCACAGAATGACTGAACTAACTCAGTAACTTTCCGGTTGTGACTAAGGATGCGAGCGCCTCAGATCGAGTTGCCGAGCTTCTCAAATGCCTCTCACCTGCTTGATTAGGCACAATAAAATAGCAAGATAAGTCCGCCCAAAATAAACCCTCTCCCCCACCCGCCCATATCCCGTCTCACTGGGAACCTGGCCGCAGAGATTCTGATTCCATAACTCGGCCGTGGGGTTGCAAATTGTCTTTTGTTTACTGCCAAGTCTTTTTCTTAGCAAGGTGTCCCACGTTTTCGTGTGCTACTCATTGCTAGTCGCTATGGAGCAGCCCCCAACCTATCGCACCCCCATGCACAAGGGGCCCGGAGGGGTGTGAGCCCTAAGGTTTGAGGGCTGGCTTTTCACAAGCTGATCACCACGTGTTAGCGGCTGTCTTGGTCTGGAGGTTCCACTGAGCCGCGGTCTGCATCGTGGCAACACCCTTGCTTCCGCTGGGGGACACAGAGGTTTCCAGGATGGAAGGGGAGCCTTCTTCTACTGAATGACCCTTGGCCTCCCCTTCATCCTTGCTGTGTGCTGTGGAGCCAGTCCTGATTCATAGCGGCGACCACATAAGACGAGATGGAGCGCTGCCTCGTAGACAATGTCCGATTCCTTAACAGGCAAAGTAAACACAGACCTGCTTGTGCTTCCTTACTAATCTGTAGTGAACGATTTCATATTTTTCCACAGCATCAAAGATCTGGCTTCAGGGTATAATTGGCATCTGCCTCTCCATCAATCCCACAGCCCCTTCCTGTAAAATCAAAGCCTCTTTTCACATTTACAACCCTGGAGAGGGATGGCATGTCCCATCAGCCCGGTAAGTACAGGTTTGCTGTGCACTACAAATTAGAGAGCCAGCACGAGTAAGGCAGTGCTTCCCTTGCTTATTGGTTATTCTCCTCTGCCCGTAGGCTTTCCAAGGCTGTACCCTTTATGAAAAGGTGTCCCGGTGACACAGTGGTTAAGATTTCGGCTGGAGGGTGGTTCAAAGCCACCATCTGCTTCGCTAGAGGCAAAAAATTATGGCAGTCAGTTTTTGTCAAGATTAAAGCTCTGGAAACACGATGGGCTGTCGAACAATAGCCTTTGTGATCACGATGAATTAGAATCCACTGGCCAGCAGGTTTGAGGAGTTTGGGGTTTTCTTGTTTGTTTGTTTGCATCTTTAATCTTTACAGAAGCACACTGTCACCTCCTTCAGCCCCAGCAGGACTGGTGGGTTTGAACCACCCACTTGCTTATTGGCCGAGCACTGAGCTCCTGGGCCGCGGCCACATATGCTCACGTTTATGACGATCGGCCAGGCATGGAAACTACCGGACTAGAGAGGAAGCATCAACATATTTGCATGGGCAAGCAAATATGTGGAAATACCGAAGACTAATATTTCAAAGGCAATATTTCTGAAGCTCATCCCAAAAGAATTCAAATTTCAATGAGGAAGGAGATCCTTGTTGGAGAAACACACAGAGGAAAAAATTGGTTGAGTTGTTGTGCAATTTTATTTGAAGACCACATAACCTGATCTCCTTCCTTTGGAGTTATAGATAAGAACATGCTGGTAATTGAAGATATAATATGGCACATTCTACAGATAGAAAGTGATAAGTTTTCGGGGCTGAGCCCCAGTGGCATAGTGGTTGTGTGTGGGACTGCGGCCCGCTGGGATGGAGGTTCAATTCCAGCAGTGGCTCCATAGGAGCAAAGGCTGGGCCCCCTACTCCCACCATCAAAGGGCATTGATGCCCCCAAAGCAAACAAACAAAAAAAAGTGTGCTAAAAGTGATAAGTTTTCAACAGTGAGTTCATCTGAATAAATCCCAGTCAGAGCGCCAGCTTCCTAGGCTTGAGACTTGGGCGGTCACACAGGCCCACACTTGGTTTAATGGTTTAATGCTGCCATCTTGGTCACACCAACTCATAGAAAGGTTCAATTCTGCTCAGAGGATCGTTGCAAGCAAGGCCTGACCTGAAAGTTTCCTTCCCCAAAATGAGTCATTGAATATTTCTATGGAGCACAGTTCCACCCTAATGCAAATGAGTGGCGAAAAGTCAGAATCAACTCAATTCTCTGGTCACCATCTTGAAATTCATATATATTTTGGTTTAAATAAGAGTCATTTTCATTTTACACGGAGTTCCACAAATCCTATAAACTTAAACCATTGATGCTAAAACGTAACACTCTGGGCTCAACAGGGAGAAAAATCATGCACACAAAGAAACAGTATAGTCCTTTTTGTTCGTGATTCAATGGGATTATCTTACACAAAAATTTCACACTGATTTTAACATGGTACATTGTAACACTAACAAGAGACTCTATCATGTAAAGGGAATCTGGGACATAGCATAGTTACATCCAAGTTTCAGAGAGAAACCCTCACAAAAGCAGATGGAAGTGTCTCATAAACATATACTACTTTCAAATTGCTGGATGTCAATCACTCCATTCTCTTGGTGTTTTCTTATGAATGAAGCCCATCCAGTGTCGACATCTGATTGAGAAAAATCTGTGAAGCTAATGCATAAAGAAGAGTTGGGAGTGCCAGAAATAAATATTTCCAACTTAGGCCAAAGAATGAGTCACTTGTGCATTCATGTTATACAAAATGTGACTCCTTTTCCAGTTTTACAAGGCCAGCACCTATCAGAAACACTGATTCTTACTTTTACTGATTAAAACTAGGTCTCAAAAGCCATTAAAAAAAAAAAAGGCTGTTCCTGGACAGGAACAAAGAATGTATTTGTATCTTTATCTAAGACTTCTTGATGGAGTCCCTTCCACTTCTGCAGAATAACATTTGCTTTTGCATTTGTACGTGTTAGTGAATTTTATAAACCCTGGGACTAACTGACGTCTCTTATAAAGCACAGTTATAAACTGATGTTTGGGAGAAGAGCGGGAATATGGCCGAGCTGAAATGTTTATGACTTGTTTATGAACATGCTTATCTTTTCCCATAGAAAAGATGATTTCCCACAGAAGTCACCATGGAGTCAACTTTCCCAGGCACTAGCCACCAGACTGGACTTCCATGTGTTCCTTATCCCTCATGTACCCAGCGGGAAGCTGAAACTAAAGCAAAGCTCCAGTTGCCATTGTTGATTTGGATTCCTGGCAAGCACACGTGTGTCGTCTAGAACTGTGTCGCAGAGTTTTCAGTGCCTGGTTTTTCAGAAGTAGTTTAGGGGTGGAGGAGGATGGGTTAGTTCACCAGACTTTCCTTCTGAGATCCCTCTGATGGACCCAAGCTAGCAACCGAGACCATTAGCCATCCGCAGCTCAGATGCTCAGCACATTGCAAGCACATGAAAAGCGCTCAACACCTCGCCCTTTGACCATCCCTCCACCTCCTAATAATTCCCCTTTATCTAACCCCTGTGTAGCGTCTGATGCTCTTTCATGTTTCCAGTCATCCTGTGGTCTCTAATATCCAAGATGAAAAAAAAATTCTTACTATAAATGCAGTCTCATGTTGTGATGATCTAATGCACGATATCTCTATTCTCTTAGGTAAATTCTTTTGTTCTTGATTTTTTGGCTTTGTCTTGTATTTTACAAGAGTGTTATTTCAAGACAGTGGCTGATGATGGAATTTCTCGCTAGGCAGTTGGGATTTTTCAGCATCTCTGAGTCTTGTGATTTAGATGGCAGCCTATTGCCGAGACTGGCTTTTCCCAAAGGATATCCAGTCATCCATTTTTTCAGCCACCAGTATGTGCGGAAGATGATTGTGAGGGAGAACTGTCAACACTGGGGATTCAACACTCCACAAGATGGCCAGACCCCTTCTTTTATGGGGTGTACATTATAAGAGAGGACAAGATGACACACGTGGAAACAAATCTTTTTTAAAGGAGTTGATAGGAATAAATGCCATGGTGAAAGCACATGTGAGGCTACAACAGAGTAGTCAAATAGGCTACCCAGGGAGCCCTTGGAGTTAGATCTGAATGAAGGATCTAGAAGTGGAAAGATCTAGAAAAGCATGTCTACAAGAGAACAGTAGGGCAAAGACTTTAAGGTGAGAGGCAGCTCTTGCGTGTCCAAAACCATTGTGACTGGAATGTAGTATTGCCAAGGAAGATGACACCTGGAAGACAAAAAAGAGGATAAGTTAAAAATACATAATTTGATAGTTGCTGACAGTGTCCTGAGTTGAATTGTCCCATCCTGCCCACCCACTTCCTTCAAGGCTATGCTTAACGCCTAATCTCTGGGTGTATGGGTGATCCTGTTTGGAAATAGTTTTCTTTTGTTACATTAACTTGGCCATACCAGAGTAGGATGGGCCCTAAACCTAATCCCTTCTAAGAGGCTTCTTATTAAAAGAGCAGAACAGATACACACACACACACACACACACACACACACACACAGTGAAAAGAAACACGTGAAATGATCAGTCAGCCAAGAACCTCCCAGAGCTAACAACAAGGTCTTTCTCCTAGATCTAATACCCTGGTTTAGACTTCTAGCCTCTAAAACAGACCCATGATATTTTTTTTTTTTAAGTTTTTTTGTTAAGTTTTTTGGGCATCACTGCTCTCTGGTGGTGGGAGTAGGAGGCCCAGCCCCACTGCTGGAATTGAACCTCCGTCCCAGTGGGCCGCAGTCCCGTGCACAACCACTACGCCACCGGGGCTCAGTCCCCCATGATATTTTTTTTAAGGCAACCTGTTGTGGTATTTTTTATTATAGTAGCATTAACAGACAGAGGTGTATAAGGAAATTGAAGCCAGGGAGTTGGATGCCATCATTACAGGATGCAGTCAGCAGAGGAATCTATGCAGATAGGATTAGTGAGGAGGGAAATTCGGGCTACCTGTGTGATCATGAGATGTCAATGGAATCAGGTATCAGGCATCCAAGACCCAGAACAAAGCCATACCCAATGTGAATGGGGAGCATGGAGGGGAGACCCAAAGCCCATCTGTAGACAACTGGACATTCCTTCACAGAGGGTCACAAAGAAGAGATGAGCCAGTCAGGGTGCAGTATAGCAACAATGAAACACACAGCTTCTAATTCTTTAATGTTTCCTTCCCCCACTATCATGACTTCAACTCTACCTTATAAATCAGATTAGAGCAGAACATGCACACTGCTACAGATAAGAGCCTGCAGCACAGGGAATCCAGGACAGATAAACCCTGCAAGGCCAACAATGAGAATAGAGTTACCAGGAGGATAAGGGGAAGGTGGGGGCAGAAAAGGGGAATTGATCACAAGGATCAACATATAACCCCCTCCCTTGGGGACCAACAACAGAGGATGATGCCAGATGTGAAAATAATAATTTATAACTTATCAAGGGCTCATGAAGGAAGATAGGTGGAGAGGCAGGAGGGAAAATGTGGAGCTGATATCAAGGGCTCAAGGAGAAAGAAAATGCTTCGAAAATGGTGATGACAGCACATGTACAAATGTGGTGGACACAATGGGTGAATGTATGGATTGTAGTAAGAGATGTAAGAGGCCCCAATAAAATATATATTTAAATATTTAATTAAAAATTTAAAAAAGAGGACTGAGCCCCGGTTGTGTAAGTGGTTGAGTGCGGGACTGCGGCCCGCGGGCTTGGCGGTTCAAATCCAGCGGCGGCTCTCAGGAGCAGTGCTGAGTAGCTCCCACGACCACCAGAGGGCAGTGATGCCCCCCAAAATAAAATAAATAAAAATTTAAAAAATAAACTAATAAAAAAAAATTTTTTTAAGAAAACCCAGGTGGTGTGTTTCTCAGTCAAGAAGGCAATGTTTCAACAACAGGGAGTAGTCATTGGGCTGGGCGCTGATGAGAACCTGTGAAAGACGGTAGAAATCAGGCCGAGGAAGTCTTGGGCAATCTTGACAGGGCGTTCTCAGAGGAGTGAGGGAAATCCAGAGGGAATTGACAAACGATCCTTGGCACTCCTCCAGGTGTGACAACCCCTCCAAAGTTGTACTGGCTAGAAGAAGAAGATGTACTTATAACCTTTCTTTTAAAAAAATCTCCCCTAAATGATGTGGCACAGAAAAAAAATGCTTAACAAAAGTGCTGTGAAGTTTTCGTTGCCACCTACATAGCTCATAAATCTTGAAATACCATGAAAGAGCTCCTAAACAACCGGCATTAATAATTTTACGGGGTAGCTCTCCAAGACATCATGGAGGAATAACTAATAAAAGCAACTGTAAAAAGCCTAACAAAAGTAGGAAACCTGGCTGGGACCATCTCAGGCCTGATGAAGCTCAGTGCTGTAATCCTAACAAAGCGACCATAAATGCCTCGTCTTCATTTCAGTAGTGAAGGCATTCGCTTTATTACAAGTCCCATAACCTGCCAAGCATCCACCTGGAATTGGGAGAACCTCTTCCTTCACTTGTCACGGAGTGCTACTGAAATTGTGTCGTTTCCCATTTTGTTCAGCTCAGTCTTTTTTGGTTTTGTTCCATTTTTAAGGCTACAATATAAGGGACGCTGCTTGCTGCTAAGGGATTAAAATATTTCACAGAAATTAATTAAATACACCACAAAGATGAATCATCAGGAGACCCTGCCTGAAAGCTTGTGCTAACTCTCCTGAGCTCCCAGCTGCCCCCCCAGGATGAGCAGGGCCGGCGACTCTCTGGACTACAGTTCTGCCACCAGCACCTGCGCAAGGCTGCTCAGTCAATATTTGTAAACACATGGGTGAATTTAAAGTAGAGGAAGACAAGCGTGTCCCGTATATGCTCAAACCAACAAGACCAGCTCACTGCCATCAAGTCGGGAGGTGTTTGGTAAATATTTATCGAAGAAGCACCAAAAAAACATGTTAGAAAGTGAGTAGGAAAAACATAAACAAAGGGAGATAGGATGAGGACAGTCAGAAACTATTCTTGAAAAGATTACAGCTGGAGCCAGGGCATTTTTATGACAATGAAACTGTTCTGTATGACACTATAATAATAGACACCTAGCATTGTGCAATTGTCAAAACCCATAGGGCTGTAAAACACAAAGGGAAAACATTAATGCAAACCCAAAGCTTCAACAATAAAGACTGGTTCCTCTGTTATGGCACATGTACCACAGGAATGCAATGTATTAATAAGAGGAGAGTCAGGGTACAGAGGAGAGAATGAGGACAAGGAAACCCTGTTCTTTCTGCAATTTTTCTGTAAGCCTAAGCCCATTCTTAAAATATAGTCTATTACAAGAAAAAGACAAAATGAAAGAACAGTAACAAAAGCTTTTAGCTTCTGAGATGGTCTTGAAGACTAGCTAAAATTCTAACAAGTAAAATTAGGTGAACAGAAGGAACTGTTTCTAGAAAGGTTTTCACCATTTGAAGATCCTGAAGCGCTTCTCCAATCTCTATTCAAAGAGAAGAAAGCTTAAGGAGGGTATTCATTGCCACCTGAATTGTAGACTGCCATGATTTCATTATCTAATCTGAGCCCAAATATTTGGTAGGGACAACGTGTATGTATGTTCTAGGCTGAGTCCAGCCATGATAACTTGTCAATAAAGCAATTTTCTTTTTATTAATACCCACTTCTCTTGCCTGGCATGGTCTTCCTGAGGTAAAGTGATTTAGTTAGGTCACCTGTATCTATTAGGTGAAGAAATGAAGTCATGTAGTCATGAGTTCCCAAGATCATAATTCTTTACAGAATTAGAAAGCCCCATTTTTTCTCCTGATGAGATACTTATTGTTTCAAACTTCAAGCGTTATGAATCACAGTCCAACCAGTACCCACTATGCCACCAGAGTGCCTACACAGAAGCACAGAAGCGCTATATCCAGCTCTCCACGAGTGGTTTCCCTGTCTTAGTTACCTGGTGCTGCTATAACAAGTATCCCACAGTGTGTGACTTTAAAGAATTTCTGCCCCCTCACAGTCCCTAAAACTGAAAATCCACATCGGAGTCTCAGCCATGGTTATCCATTCCTTGTTGGTAGCCCTGAGGCTCCCTTGGTTGGTGGGCAATCCTCCCCTGCCTTTGCTCTGTGTGCCTCAGTGTTTAATCTTCTCTCTTTATAACTCAAAAGTGACTCCATCTGGAACCCACCCTACTTGGGTAGGGTCTAGGTAATATAGCAAAGAAATCCCCTATTTCCTAATATGGCACAACCACAGGTATCAGATTAGGATTCCAACCTATATAAAAGAACTTCAAAAAGTTCCTAGGAAGATTCCCTTCATGTTTGATTCCCACACACTTTCTGAAAGGCCCTGTGGCAGTCATGTGCTTATGTTAATTTTATGATTGAAATGTAGGGGTGGAGTCTGGCCTGTTAATCTGGAGATAGCCATTGAGTAGCCGATGAGGCCTCTGTGTGGGCATGGCTTTCACCTGAGACTCCTGGGAAATCTCGAGAGATTTCCCTCGTGAAGATGAGAAGTTATCTTCCCCAGCTGTTGGGAGTTAGTTTCAGAGATGATTAACCACAGGCAACACAGAATGCAGCATCTGGGAGACTGGAGTAGCCGGTGGGGAGACCACACGGCTTTTCCCTGATGGAGCTGGACCCCTGAGACTGGGACAGCCACATGGAGGCCTCTGCCAGCGATGAGATGCTTCTGCCACCACGGGAGGCTGTTGATGGACACTGAGCCCTGGAAGTGAGGAGCCATGGGGAGACCCCTGTTGGTGCCAGGACTCTGTAGCCACTGACCTGTGACTTCGTGAGTCAGAAGGAGACTTTTATGGACTGATTTTGGGCATATGGGTTAATATCGGACTTGTGACTTTGAGCTGGACTGGGCTGGGATGTTTTCTCAATGTCCTGTTCCTCTTGAATATAAACCCATTCCTTATATCCATATGCGTGTCTTTGAATTTGTTCCTCTAGTCTACCCAGACTAACACAGGCCCTCATATTTCTGGGGCTACATTTCAATCCACAAGTTGACTCGCATTCATAGAGGCCACTACTGGACTCACTGAGAAGACACAGACTCCGTGAAGTCTTGCCCTGTTCCCCCTTGTTCTCACAATTTGGAGAAAGTTACGGCTCTGTGGACACATGAAGAGACTTTAATAGAATGGATTAAGAACACACTCATTCTCTCTCTTTCCTCTCTTCAGCTAGTGCTCTGCCTTGGAAACATCACAGGTGTGTCTTGAGATGAGAGAAGAGCCACTTGCTTGGCCATGGGGCCTGCAAGGTTGATTTTTGCTCTACTGCCCCTGTATTGAAATTGTTAGTAATAACAAGGGATCCCTTTCATTGCTTCATTTGCTGTTTCAAAGCAAACAAACAAAAACTCAAACTCCCTGCCATAGAAGCAATTACGACTCATAGTCACCCTAAAGGACAAGGTAGAATTGCCCCCATAGGTTTTCGTGACTGAAACTCTTTCTGGTTGTGGAAAGCCCCATCTTACTTCCAAGGTTCAGTGGTGGCCTTGAACCGCTGACCTTTTGGTTGGCAATCCAACACATAAGCAATTCTCCCACCAGGAAATATACCCAGCCCTGTTGATGGGGTTCAACAAGAAAAAGCCTGAAAGAAAAAGCAAACTCAAGTCTCACTGTCATCTGACCCTGACCTCTCACAGAAGTGGGTGCTTCCTGAACTTCTCCCCCAGGGTACTCTCAAGGTCAGAACTGAGAGACCACTGACTGACTGACTAACATCCCTGGGCCTGAGCTAAGAGCCAGAAGCAGCACCCTATGACTGCAGCATTTCATTGAAGGCTCCTATCCTACATAATGTTTAAGTGCAATTGTGTGTATTTGTTGTTTTTATTTGTTGTGGATTTATTGTTCCATAGTATAGCTGATGGATAAATTTTTAAAATCAAATGATTTTGAAACTGATTGCAGTAGCAATTGTACAACACTGTTGGATGTGATTAGACTAGGGAATGTTATGACATCTATAAGAACTCCCAATAAAATGATTAAAAACCAACAGATGGGCTAAGATTGCAACTAATGTTATAAAACAAAATGAGTATGTCAAAAGAAAAACTAATTTTCAACTGTAAATTAATTTGCTCTGTAATTTGCTCTGTAAATCTACCCAAACCTCAATCTTTTTTTAAAAAATCAGATAGGATCTAACCCCCAAAACATGTTTTCAGTAAAACGGTTCAAGAAGATGTATCTTTTATTGTGGTAGCAATTGTGCAATACCGCTTGGTGTGATTGAACTATGGAATGACACGACACTGCATTAGGTCCCAATATAATTGCGTGGATGTGGAAACCTTCCGGTTCCTTCCTAGCACTTTGCCAGGAAGGCATGCTGATCCAAAAGAGAAAGCTGAACCTTCAACTCAGCAAGTACCCCAATCAGAGGTTTCCTCTCCTCGCATGGTCCCCTCTCAGCCTTCATTGACACACTTCATAAATCACAGTGTCTAGCTTCTTTTTTTCCCCCTCTGTGGCAGTCATGTAATCTTGTGTCAATTTCAGAATTGGGAGTGTAGGGGTGGAGTCTAGCCTGTCAATCTGAATATTGCCAATGAGACCTCTGTGTGGGTATGGCTTTCTCCTGAGAATTCTGGGAAATCTGGCGGTATTTCCCACTTGAAGGCAAGAGACTTAGGACTCAGTCCCTTGGAGATGCTCTACTGAAAAGACACAAGGCTGACTCCCTGTGAGACATCCCAGAGCAGAAGCCACATGGACTTATCCTGATGAAACCAGGCCTGATGGAACCAGACCTCTGAAGCCAGAAAAGGCACAAAGAGACTCTTGCTGGTGTTAAGATGCTTGAGAGAAGCCACAGAGAGGTCCCTGCTAGCACTGAGATGCTTCTACCACTACTAGATATACAAGACTGCACCCACTGGCCTGTGATTGTCCTGGTGTCATTGCATGTGCTTCATGAATCTGAAGAAGGTATTGGACATATGGGCTAATATCAGACTTTTGGGCTTGGACTGGATTGGGTTGGGAAACTTTCTCAATGTTCCATTCTTCGTGTATATAAACCTCTCCTTTATAGACACATGTGTGTTTATGAATTTCTTTCTCTAGTCTACCTGGACTAACACTTCCTCTCACCTGCTCTTCCCCTTTTTATAAAGAATGTCATCCTAATGTAGTTTTATATTCCCTCTTTCGATGTCAGGGTGCTCTCACAAGCTTCTTGTTTGGTGTCCTGGATGCACCCTGTGTTCCCAGTATTCTGTAGCCAGTACCCAGGCACCATCAGGCTCTGGGCAAATGACCCAATGGTGGTGAGGACTGACATGGCCAGCATCTGGCCACTTGTATGTGAATTCTCACAATGAATTCTCACTATCAGGCTCTCTGTTTTCTCTGGTTTTGCCAGCACAGTGCCCTCTTCTTAGATGGGTGTTGACTCCTGCCTGTTCTCAGGTCTGTTTGGATGTTCTTCTCTGGGAATCCTCCCCTGACGTGTCCCATCCCACCCCATGCTCTTCACCGAAGCCAGCGCTTCCATCCTGCCTCTCCTTTCCCCACAAGAACACTTTCCAGTCTGTCCTTCCCACTCTGTAACTTGCCTGTATCTTGACAGACTCCAAAGATGATCAGAATAGGGGTTGACATGACTTGGTCTTCACTGTGTTCTCCAAGCCCAGCAGCACAAAATATATTTGTTGACTGTTGTTGACAGGTGGGCCCTGTGCTAAGTGAATCTCATATATTGTCCACACTAATCCCAGAAGCACCCGGTCTGCATTCCCATTTGACAAGTGGGGATAGTAAAATACAGTCCAGCTGAGTGGGTTGTCTAAGGTCACAGTTGGAAGCTGTGGAGCCAGTCTGGTCAGACTTTTAAGCCTTTGTGTTTTGACTCCCGGTGCTGGTCTGTTTGATCCAAGAAGCAGGACCACTGGTAGTGATATATAGTAAAGGATTTAAGGATCGGATTTTAGTTCTTGATGTAATCAGAGCGGAACATGTCCTCAGTGTAGCCATCAGACATTGGAAATTGTGAAAATTCTGGAGAATTGTAATGAACTTTGTCTTTCTCTAGGCACTTGTTACTCATCTCCTCCCTCCTTTTATCGAGAACTCGTTTTCCCTCTGAAGAACCACCTGTGTCTTTGCCTTATCCAATCTGATCACTGAGGGACCTCGCTCCAGCACTGAGCACGTGTACAATGAGCGAGGTGCGCAATCTGTCCCCTGGTTGCAGCAATTGGTTCCGGCATCCGTACAGCGTCCTCCCCAGGCCTATCCAGGCCAAGGGCACCAGCTCTGGCACTTACGTTGGCTGCAGGAAGCAAGCAGACTCTCTTAAGTCTGTCTGAGAACTGCGCTAGAAGAGTCGGTGACTTCCCGCCTTCCTTGTGGTCAGGGGTGTCACCAGGGGAACAGTGAGGCAGAACCCTCTCAATGATCCTGGCAGGGAGAGGAGCATTGTTAGGTTTCTGCAGTGGTTTACCTCAGTTCTCACGGCAAAGCTGAAAGAATTCACGTGGCAGAAGCCCTTTTGAAAATCCGAAATGTTTCGGGTATGACAGTCTCAAAAAACACATGGTATTTCTGAAAAGTGTACAAGGTGGCGCAGGATGGGGCCAGAGCTCACGGCTGAAGATGGCCACTTCAGGAGGGCAGAAAGTCACATGAAAAGAATACTGGAACAGGCGAGCCAAACCTCCTGTAGGAAAACAAGAGCAGGAGGCCAGCAAGAGAGCAGGGCCTCCCTCAGCCCTGCCTTTTCTCCCTCCTGCATTGCTGTAGGGGGCGTGGTTGAGGGTATTGGGCAACCTTATTGGCTGAGTTCAGGTGCAACTGTGTGATGTGACATCACCGGTGCCCTTGCTTGACTTCTTTCCAACCCCTTTTTTGTGGCCCTGCTCACCGAATTTTCCTAGGAAGGCATCCCCACCCCTAATCTATCTACCTGTCAATGTCAAAATGACAATCAAATTCCTGAGCAATGTGTCCGTAGAAAGCTGTTTTAATTAAAAATTCCTATCATTCGTTATGAACAACAACAAATTTGTATACCCAGCTAAACTTTAGCAATATAGCTCAAATATAGCTCAAAACCAACCCCCCTGCCATTGACTCCGATCCAATTCATTACAACTTATCTGCAAGGTGACATCTTCAGTAGAGTTTGAATTCTGAGCACCAGGCTATAGGTGAGTGAAAGTCACCAATCCATTTTCAGAATCCACACTTGGATTACGTCTCCATTGAGTTCCTTCCGACCACCAGGAATGTGAAGTCTCTGGCCCTCAAGCAGCGTCATTAGAAAGTGGATTGACTCCACTCACATGACCAGTCTCCTTTAGTGGCTTGTCCCGGGGTCCCTTTGATGGAGCCTACCACACGGCGGTCATCTGGTCAGGGGCCATGCCCTAAGGGCCTTGCTCAGAACATCCCAGACGGATTTTGTAAGCTCTTCTGTTGAACCTAGTGTCTATACTCCCACTTCTGGAGTCCCACCTATAGCCGTGATGTATCTATCTGCTGTCAATCGTGCTTTTGTGAATTTCCTTCATGATCCTACATGTTTCTTTGTATCTGATGTTTTGTAAGCAGTCCAATGCCAGATGACCGTACTAATAGTAACCTTCGTCTAATGGTGGGTTTTTGTCTTTGTCTGGTCTTTGTTCTGTTTAAGACTCAATGTTCTCCTTAAATTATACTTGAGACTTGGGCTCTCTTTTGAACCCAACAAAATGCTGTGCTAATTTACTTCTCCAAACTTCTAAGTGTTCTGCTCAGGGCTTGTCATTCTTACCAGATTACAGCAACACCTCAAATCTCCTGGGTTTCCTGGGCTTGTGCTACAAGCACCGGCCTGCTTTCGTTCTCGCTGCTGCTCATTTTCTTATAGTTGCTGATTAAGTCAAATGTTCTGGTGTCCCAGACACAATGATGTGATAATGATTATAATATTTGTGTATCTGTCTCAATGGTTTTTTTGATAATTGAGTAGCAATTGCAGAAAAAGAAGAAAAATTGAGGTTTCTGCTCTGTTATTCATATTGTTGTACTATAGAAAGACATTAGAAACGATGTCGCTAGCATCGTATTTTTATACGAATAATATACCACCTCTACATTTGTACGCCAACCATTCCCTCCCTGCAGGAGGTATTTTGTAAATAAGCTATGATAATTTTTACAAGTTGCATGTGAAAAAAAGGCATAGCAGCCCTTTTGAAAATACCTAGAAGTACGGATGGCAAACATGAACAGAAGGTCATGTCATTTGTATTATAAGATGGAAATGATAGACTGTAAGAGATACTACATTTAAGTAATTTGCATCTATACTATGGGCTTCAAAAAGATTGTGAAAACATTCCATCACCTTTTCATTCAATTTTTCCATGAGCTTTTTGATGTTCCTTGTATTTATTACATGTTATTTATTCTAAGATAAAAATTTATGATAAACACTACTAAGGGTTTGGAAGGACCTTAGTATGACCTAGCAGTGGAGGGAGCCCATAATGGCAGGATGGTTTCATGAAATACATGTGATCAACAATTCCCATTTTCTCATTTTGCTAATTGGGGTCCTTCTAGAGCTCCCTTTTGTGTTTTTCTTTTTCTTTTTTTTTTTTTAGGCATCACTGCCCTGGTGGTGGGAGTAGGAGGCCCAGCCTTTGCTCCTGGGAGCCAGAATCGAACCTCCATGCCAGTGGGCCGCAGTAGAGCTCCCTTTTATTTATTTGTTTATCTTCAAGCATTTTATTGAGGGCTCAGACAACTCTTGTAACTATCCATACATCAAATGTATCAATCACATTTGTACATATGTTGTCATCATTATTTTCTAGATATTTACTTTCTATTGAGCCCTTGGTATCTGTTCCTCTCCTCCCCCCACCCTCGTGACACCTTGATAAATTATAAATTATTATTATTTTCATATCATACACTGACTAGTGTCTTCCTTCACCCATGGTTTCTGTTGTTCACCCCCCCTGGAGGGGAGGTGTGTGGTTATATGTCTCCTTCACCCATGGTTTCTGTTGTTCACCCCCCCTGGAGGGGAGGTGTGTGGTTATGTGTCAATCATTGCTATTGGTTCCCCCTTCCTCCTCTCGCCACCCCTCCTTCCCCCTATGTTCCTGGTATCACGTCCACCATTCCTGTTCCTGGATTTCATTTGTTGTGAGCTCTTATGTCTTTATCTGTAGCTGAGATGCTTTAGTCTAGGCCAAAGTGAAAGGCATGGTCATGATAGTGGGGGATGATGAAGGCTCAAGAAACCAGAGGAATATTGTGTGTTTTATTGGTGCTTTACTGAATTTCCACTTTTCTAAGGGAGGAAAGCAAAGTTAAAAGGAGTCCTACTATGTGGTCCCTACAGCTCTAAGCACCAAGCCCATGGTCATCGTGTCCAATTCTCAAGATTTGAAGCCTTCCCTATTGGACTTCAAAGCCTATTTATTGTCTTATCTACTTGACAGCTCCAAAAAAAAATAAAGCACACCTTCACTGGCCAAGTGGATTCTGGCTGATGGCAAGTCTCATGTGTCTGAACTGTGCTCCACAGAGCAGCCGTTCTCAACCTGTGGGTCGTGACCCCTTTGGGGAGACGAATGACCCTCTTACAGGGGTCGCCTAAGACCATTGGAAAACACATATTTCTGATGGTCTTAGGAACTGAGACACCGCTCCTCTATCCGTCTCTAGGTGGGTCTGCCCACATGCACATATGCCCACATATAAGTATCCAGCATGAAGATTGTCACCCATGCTACACCAAGCTTCAAGACCAAATTTCATTTGTCATTAGAAATAAATATTTCACAGTATACAATTGCATATTGTTTTGTGATTAATCACCATGCTTTAATTATGTTTAATTTGTAACAATGAAAATACATCTGGCATATCAGATGTTTACATGATAATCCATAGCAGTAGCAAAATTTCAGTGATGAAGTAGCAACAAAAATAATTTTATGGTTGGGCATCACCACAACATGAGGAACCGTGTTAAAGGGTCATGGCATTAGGAAATTTGAGAACCACTATTACAGAGTTTTCCAAGACTGCTTTTCTTGTCAGACCTTTCTTCTGAGGTATATTAGAACTGTCAACCTTCTGGTTAGAAGTTGGACATTTAACTGTCTGGCTTACTATCAATACAAGACAGTGTTAGGCCCTAAGGAGGATATAAAACAATAACATGTATTTCCTACCTGCAAAGATTATCATTTAGTGGAGGAAATACATGTGCCCACAAACAATGATAAGGCATAGGGGGTGGGGAGAGGGAGAAAAGAGAAGCTGACACCAAGGGCTCAATAGAAAGTAATTGTCTAGAAAAGAGTGATGGCAACACATGTACAAACATGCTTGAGACAACTGATGTATGGATTGTTATAAGAGCTGTACAAGCCCCCAAGAAAATATTTTAATAATAAATAAATAAAATGCCAATCTAGCAGTCACCATCACCTCCTCAAAAAAAAAAAAAAAACCAACTCTAGGGCAGCAAGTAAAAGGACTTTGACCTCCTCCTCCGAGGTGATACTGGCTACTGAGTAATGACCCCAGAGCATCTCTTTTAACCGAAATACATAGTACTGACACAGAAGGCATACCCTGTTGTTTGGCAGCAATAGCCTGTTTCTGAAACAAAGGATGCTGGATTCTAGCTAGACCTTTGCACTCCTAAAGCAATTTCAGTCTTCCCAGACCTACTCAATGACCCTTTGTAGCAATTCCACTTATTACAGCGATGACTGGCTGGAGTCTGACTGAGACCCTACCAGCACCTGACACTAGGCCTCATTCAGGTTGGGGATTGCACTTCCTCAGACTTCAAAGTCCAGTCCTGAGCCAGAGAGACAGAGAGAGAGACAGAGAGAGAGAGACAGAGAGAGAGAGAGAGAGAGAGAGAGAGAGAGAGAGTAAGTAAAGTGAGCTCCTTGTAAACTGCAAAGCATTTCCCACTTCCTCCAGGCCTTAAAATGAAAGCCTCTAAAAAGTAAACACTGTGTGATCTGGTGGACTTGCTCAATGACCCATTGACTTCATAGCCTGAATATGCGTTCCTTTTTTTTTAAATCATCTTTTTACTTCAAAAAATTCTCATTTCCTGAAAGGTCCCCTAAATTCATCCATTACACTCAGCTGTTCCTTTCTCACCTTGACTAGCTAATGATAATTTAAGACGACAAAAACAGATAATTCATGCTTTCAGTGAAAACTCAAGAAATAAGTATCTAATTTCTCTATTCCAACTCAGGGACTCTGGTGGCACAGTGGGTTATGACTTGGGCTGTTAACCACAAGGTCAGTGGTTCGAGCCCACCAGCCATAGGAGAAAGATGAGGCTTTTGGCTCCTGCAAAACTGTACAGCCTTGGAGATCTGAGGGAATAGTTCTAATCTGGCCTATCAGGTCGCCATGAGTTGGAATAAACTAAATGGCAATGTTATTTAAAAATATATATTCAACTTGGTGCAGACAGATAATAAACTACAGCAGGGTGGGGTGGAAGGGCAATTACTATTAAAATGAAAGTTCTTTTCCACCATGGTATATAAACAGTGCATATAATTAGATGCTTAGAATTAATTACTGGTAGAATCAATCAGTCTTGAGGATTTTCCTTGAGTGCCATCTGAGTATATTTATAAAATGATTTTGTGAAGGTCATTGCAGAATGGAACTCATCCAGATTATTTTTATAGGGTCATTTAGAAGTAAGTAATTAGATGAACTGATAAGTCTTAACTATATTTGAATACTTGTTGTCATTGTATTATAAAGTGTATATTCACATTGGGGTGTATCTCAAAGGTGTTATGCCATTGGAGGAGACTCTTCTGAGGTTGTGCTATATGTTTTTCCATTTTTTAGCATTTAAAACCCAGGATGGATGAGCTATAGAGGCAGCAAGTAGAATAAGGGTTTGGGGGGGCATACAGTGGTTGTAATAGCGTAAAAGGGAGACCATGTCAAGGAGTCCAAGTAAAAAAGGTTTGGAATCTGATTGTGGTAGCAATTGTACAATTCTGCTTGACATGCTTGAACTAAGGAATGATATATATATATATATATATTTCTTGTTGTTGTTGTTGTTGTTGTTGTTGTCGTTTTTGCATCACTGCCCTCTGGTGGGAGTAGGAGGCCCAGCCTTGCTCCCAGAGAGCTGCTGGAGGATTTGAACCACCAAGCCAGTGGACTGCAGTCCCATACTCAACCACCATGCCACCGGGGCTCAGAAGAATGATATATGTATTAAAACCCAATTAATAATATTTTTTTAAAAAACAACCTACTGCCATTGAGTCAATTCTGACTTATGGTGACTCTGCAGTCACTATGCAAAAATAATTTTAATATTTTGAGTGCCTACATTCTAAATATAGAGAGTAGAGCTATCCCTTTGGGTTTCAAAGACTTTCACAACTTTGTGGGATCAGGCAGCCTTATTGTTCTCTCATGAAGCTACTGGAGGATTCAAACCACTTACCTTGTGGTTGACAGCACAATGTGTATCACCACCAAGGATTACACCACTAAGGTGCCTTCATTCTGCCAGACACACATCTTTTTCTATCTTCTCATGTCTCCTTTTCTCAGGTAGTATGGGGTTTTAATAGAGGCAGTGGTAGAGGTTGGGCCCTTTCTCAAATACAAAGATTTCTTTAAAAGTTTGCCCAAAGGATAGTTATTTCTCAAGAGTTAAAACAAAACTAGAGGGAATGTGAAATGCAATGGTGGTATTTCCTAAAGAGACTAGAGTACATTATTTGTCATTGTGGCGGATGCTTTGATAACCACATAATCTAGAGACTCAATTAACTGGTGCTAAATGTGATTGCCTCTGCTTTGGAAATTTGTCACATAAATAAAATATAGCAGGGAAAGTGAGAGTTCTTTTTGCTTTTAAAATTATTTTTGCATGATAGAAAAAAATCACTAGTCTAACAATTGTTTCCTATAGTATAACAATTGATAAATGTCTATTCCATTATCAAGAGTATATTGAAAGGAACAGGGTGAAGAAATAAAAGAAGAGAAACAGAAACACTTGCTATACATTGTGTCCTTTTCAATCTTAATTATTTTGGTTGGAGGTACTTAGTAATGACAATACTAATAGCTTCAGTTTCAGGCTTATAACACATTTGCTATATGCCAGATATTATTTTTTCTAAGATCCTTGCATATATTAACTCATTTAGCACATGAAACTCTCTGAGATCTTGTCATAGATTGAATTATGTACTATGTGTCAGTTTGTTTAGGCCATGATTCTCAGTATTATGCAATTATCCTTCATTTTGTGATCCGATACAAGTATCCTAAATATTGTCACTCCTAACTTGTATGCTATTAATGACAATTACCAAGATTTGTGAAAGCTTTAGTTCTGGTTGACTAAAGAGACAAATACAGAGACACTCAGATGTGTGTATGACAGAGCTTTATATCAAAGAAACCATCAAGAAACCAACTCAGCCTAGTCCAGATCAAGTCCATAAGTCCAATATTAGTCTATAAATTCCTCTTCAGACTCACCCAGCACATATAATGATGCCAAATATAAGAAGATCACGGGGGCTGAGCCCCGGTGGCGTAAGTGATTGAGTGCGGAACTGCAGCACGCTTGGCAGTTCAAATCCAGCGGTGGCTCTCAGGAGCGGCACAGGGTAGTGCCCACGACCATCAGAGGCAGTGATGCCCACACACACACACAAAAACCCATGAAATATGAAGAAGATCACAGGCTGGAAAATCTAGTGGATCCAGTGACAGTGGAAACATCTCGTCGCTGACGAGGGCTCCATGTCGCTCCACAATGGGAATATGAAGCAGAGAGAGTGTGTGGTCCACCTCCCAGGAGAAAAAGAGAGGAAGTTCCCAGAGTCCTCATGATTAGGCCATGCCCCCAAGAAGACATCATCAGGCTGCGACCTGATTTGACAGGTTAAACTCCACCCTTTCATTCTTTCATCAAGTTGACATGAAACTGTGTAACTATCACAGTGAGTTATGCTAGTGAGGTAAAGTCTAATCAATGGGATTAGGCTGCATTTTAAACCAATGTCTTTTAAAATATAAAAGAGATGAAACAAGCAAGTAGAAATCAGAGGGACCGACTACCACCAAGAAAGAAGAGTTGTAGGCAGAGTATGTTCTTTCAAACTGTGAATCACTGAGACTTAAGAGAAGATAGATGCCAAGATGCATGGGGCCCTTTAAGGCACTCACAGAGCTTAAAGAAAACAAGGGTTTTCCCCCAAAGCCAACAGATCAAATTTCTCCTAGAACTGGGGTCCTGAATTCAGACTTCTCAATTCCTAAACTATGAGTGAATATATTTCTGTCTGTTGAAGTCATCCATTTGTGGTATTTCTGTTGTAGCAGCACTAGACAAATAAGACAGATCCCTACAATTTCTTTATGATCAATATGGCGATAGAATCTATTTAACAAATAGGAACATGGATGTACATAGAACTTACTTCATTTCCCAAAGTCACACGGTGAGTGACAGAGCTGGAGTTAAAATTGAGGTGCTCCAGATCAACAGGTTTTCCTTGAAGCAAGTCCACATTCCTTATCATGAATGTGTAGTGACGCAATCTCCTTCCTCTAAAAATATCGAGAGGCTCAGGTTACAGAAAAATGACATAGGTGTCACAGGGAAACATATATATGTGTGTATATATGTACACATATATATGTAATGGAATAATTTGGAAAAGGATGTTAGTAGTGATTACATAGCATGAAGGATATCATCAATGGCACTGAGTTATACATGGAAAAGTTGTTGAATTGGAGAATGTTTGTTGTGTCTATTTTTGCCACAATGTAGAAAATTATTACATAAATAACAATGAGTACAAGGAAGAAGTAAATGTTCTAGAACTGATTGTGGTAATAATTGTACAACTCTTCTTGATACGATTGAATTATTGGATTATATGACATGTGGATGAAGTGCCAATAACTGCTTAAAAAGCAAACAAACCAAACCCAAATTTGTGTAATATGTGATTCTTCATGCACTCACTGAAGTTAGGGAATCTTACTAAACTAAAATGGATTTCACAATTATTTCAATTTTTCCTGTCAGTGGTTCTCGGCTGGTATGTTAGGGTCGATTAGAATATGTAATCAAATACTAGCCTGATCAAAGTTGATTTTTGCTTCACTGTCAGTAAATAACATGTTAGGTGGTACAGAACTCTGAAGGTAAAATTATGGAACAGGGAGTAATAAGAAACCAGCTCTGAGGAGAGATGCGAGGTGGCCTAAAACATAAGGGATTCTCCCATGGAGAATTGTAAGTCTTCTCAACTGTAAGCTGCATGAGGCCAGAGCTATGGTTTGCCATGTTCACACTTGTGTTTTGCCATAGAGCAAGCAAAACATAATGAATAAAGAGAGAAGGGAGATGGAAGGAAGGCTGAGGGAGGGAGGAAAAAAAATAAAGGGGAGAATGAGTCAGAGCAGCAAACAGTCATTCCCATGGGGACCCAGTACTGACAGAAACCATGGGCAAAACTACAGCAGTGGATTCTTTCATAGATACTGTCCCAGGAACTCGGCTGAGCTGTTTGGTGACTCGAGTGGCATTACTTTGCCTTTTTTATTTATTTCTGTGTGGCATCAATAATTCAAGAATTCAGTTCATCAAAACCAATGTGTACATAAAAAATACCCCTAATCACATAGATACTTAGACACTTATGTATCTAAGATAAAGTAACTTCTCTACTTGGGTTTTCATAGGCCACTTGGATAAATAGATAGAGAAGAAACCACAATTCCGGTAAAAAGTCATTGCCACCAAATTCATTCTGACTCACCACAACCCCATCGGGCAGGCTAGCACTGCCCCTGTGGGTTCTGGAGACTGTAACTCTTTAGGGGAATATCAAGCCTCGTGTTTTTTTCTGTGGAGTGGCTGGTGTTTTCAAACTGTTGACCTTACAGTTAGCCCATCTGCACCCACTATGCCACCAAGGCTCTAGAGTTCCTATAGAAATGCTTATTCCAAAAGTGTATGATTCTAATAAAGTCTAACAACAGCAACAACAAAGGTATACAAATGCTGACCAGAGAGCTCTTGTTTTAAACAGCATGCTTGAGCTGAGCTTTCACTGAGGGGACATCACTGTTTGGTAGTGCAGAGGAAGCACAGACTCTTGGACCTTCATGAAAAACACCTAGTTTTCACCAACAACTTCCATGTCCTTGATTATTGTGGGAGTCACGCTCTTCTTATTTTTCACCAAGAAGTGACACACCAGCTTTGGTGGAAGTATAACTCTAATTTGAGTGAGCTAGTTTAGAGGCAAGAGCTCAAGGGGGGGTGGGGTGCAGTAATGGTTATGCTTTGGGATGAAATCCGCAGGGTTGGCAGTTCGAAACCAGCAGTTCAGCAGAAGAAAGACTGCGCTTTCTTTCTTTTTTTTTTTTTTTTTGTGGGCATCACTGCCTCTGGTGGTCGTGGGCACTACCCAGTGCTGCTCCTGAGAGCCACCGATGGATTTGAACCGGCAAGCCCGCGGGCCACAGTCCCGCACTCAACCACTTAAGCCACCGGAGTCCAGCCCAAGACTGCGCTTTCTAAGCCCATGAGTTCCAGTCTCAGGAACCACAGTGGGTCTCAATGAGACAGTATTGAATCCATGACAGTAGCAGTCCAAAGTACAAGACCCAAGGGAGGAGCCAAGAGTGACACCTCCCGTGGCTTAGGTACCAGGCATGGTATCCTATGTATGAAATTTCCAGAGAAATTTGCCTGAAAAAGAAGGGAAAGATTTACAGATGCTTGACTTTTGAGTGAGTTAGTCCAAAACCAAGACTAAAGCAAACTGGGTCGGCAGTATGACAGTAATAAAAAGATGTAACTAAGCAGCAGGTACAACAGTTTGACAAGCTTCAGCTTCAGTCCTGGCTGCACTATTTTCTTTTTTTTTTTTTTTTTTTGGGGGGGGGCATCACTGCCCTCAGGTGGTGGGAGTAGGAGGCCCAGCCTTTGCTCCGTAAGCTGGAATCGAACCTCCATCCCAGTGGGCCGCAGTCCCGCGCACAACCACTACGCCACCGGGGCTCAGCCTGCACTATTTTCTAACTGTGTGACGTGACCAAGTCACTTCTCCTGCACAATGCTTTTCTCATCTGCAGAAAGAAAGCGCTTGCTCTCAAGGATTACTGTACGGCTTGTAGAGGATCCTCCTGTTAGTCCCTAGTGAAGTCCCTCAGCACAGCATCGGGTGTATTTCTATAGCAAATGTTTCCTGGGTGCCTGCGGACATCAGGCCCTCTGCTCTGCCCACAGTATCCAAGAGGAAGAAGACGAATGCATCACTAAAGTCACTTAGCTTGGAGTCTGGTGTGGCTTGTTGGTAAGCAATTGGACTTCTTTGCCAGGGAGTGGAGTTGTACTTAAAACAAAAAAACCTCACTGCCCTTAAGTCAATTCTGACCCATCGCTAACTTATAGGACAAGGTAGAACTGTCCCCATGAGTTTCCAAGGTTGTAACTCCACACCCCAGTTATACAGCGCTTCTTGACCTGTGGGTCGAGACCCCTTAGGAGATCGACCCCTATCGCAGGGGTCACCCGATTCATAGCAGTAGCAAAATGACAGTTATGAAGTAGCAACGGAAGTCATTGTATGGGTGGGGGGTCACCACCATACCATGAACTGTATGAAAGGGTGGCGGCATTTGGAAGGTTAAGAATCAGTGGGAGTAGGAAGCCCCCGTCTTTCTCTCTCAGAGCTGGCAGCCCACTCTGTAACCACTCCAGTACCGGGGCTCCATTACACTACTCACAAAGCAATCAATTAGCCCATTGCTGTCTCTTCAATTTGGCAGTTGATATGTGACTCCAGTGGATTCTGACTCATGGTGGCGGGCACCGTAGGTCAGCGTAGAGCTGTATTCAGGAGGGTTTTCAATGGCTGGCTTTGGGAAACAAGATCACCATGTTGTTCCTGTGAAACACCTTTGGTGGACTCCACCTTCAAACTTCTCAGGTATCAGCACAAGCATGAACCATGTTCACTGCTCAGGGACTCAGGGACCTCTATTCTTCCTGTGTACTGCTGTACAGCGAGTGAAATGAGTTTCATGTTCCCCTGGGCTCCCCTAGCTCCCACACTGCACGAGAGGGCAGACCACATGGAAGGGCTGAGATGGATACTGCAGATGCACTGACTTTTTGTGCCTGAGAAAGCCTGAGCTGGGAGTTGCCATGGCCATCGTAAGCAGAAGCCAGCCTACTCTTTCCCAAGGTGAAAGTCCAGCCTCATCTCCAGGCTGCTCTCTGTCAACCACCCTGGGAAAGGCTCTCATGAAAAGCAATCGAGTTTTGCATTCTTGACATTCCCAGCAAGAAGATGCAGGCGTTTGGGATCCACGGCAGATGGCTTCTCTCAACACTGTTCATCTGTGAAAGAAGGGTCATGATAACCCCTAAGTCATAAGGATGCTGTGAAGATCAAATGAGCTCATTTGTAGATTGGCGACACTGAGGCTTTTAAAGCAGAGGTTCTCCATCTTCCTAAGACACTTTCATACACTGCCTTGAGTTGTGGTGACCCCCCAACCATAAAATTATTTTTGTTGCTACTTCATCACTGTCATTTTGTGACTGTTATGAATCCGGTGACCCCTGTGAGAGGGTCATTGGACCTCCAAAGGGGTCACAACTCACAGGTTGAGAACTGATGTTTTAAAGGAACAAGTGAAAAATAAAAATCAAAAAGTTAGTGTTATTTGGCACCCAAAACAAAGTAAGGAATGAATGTAGGTTGTGGTTATTGAGGGCAACACTGGCAAATCAGAGTTCAATTCCTGACCAAAGCACTTCCTATCCACCTGTCAGAAGAGGCCTGCATGTTGCTAGGAAGCTGAGCAAGCTTCAGTGGTACTCCCAGACTGAGACAGACTAGGAAAGAGCTGGCGGTCTGTTTGTTTCAGCAGACCCATGAAACCCTCGTCCGGGGATCACAATGATATAAAACCTATGCTGGGGACGGACGGCACAGGCAGAGTTTTGTTCTATTGTGCATGGGCCAGTGTGAGTCAGGGGTCAATTTGAACGCACCTGCAACGAGCATTGTTGACAGCAGCCTCTGAAGGGGCAGATGCTCTGACTCCTGCCACATCTCAGGAACTTCAGGGTGCTGGAGTGGGACGGGGCTAGCACCCCAGCACTTACACTTTGTTAAGTTCCCAACTCCTGTGTGCATTTGATCCCTGCCTCCTCGACTTCCCTTCTGTAACTCACCCCAAAGACATATTTAGGCCCTGCCTGGTGCCACAGTGGTGACAAGTTAGACTTCTAACTGCAAGGTCAGCACTAGCTGCACGGGAGAAAGACAAGGAGGGCTTTCTACTCCAGAACAGAGTTACCATCTCAGAAACTCACGGGGAGCAGTTAGACTGTCCTATAGGGTTGGTGTGAGTTGACCTGAGTTCACATGACAGTGAATTTGATTTTGGTTTAGTCTCCATCCAGAACTCTTCTATTCTGATGCTTCTGTGATTGTGCTTCTTGCTTTTTATTATTTTTTTTAATCTGAGATTTTTTTCCCAATGATTTTATTGGGGCTCTTACAGCTCTTATAACATTCCACACATCATTTGTATCAAGCATATTTGTATGCATGTTGCCATCTTCATTTCCAAATATTTTCTACTTGAGCCCTTGGTATAAAGTCCTCTTTCCCCCTCCTTTTGGATGTGTGTGTGTGTGTATGTGTGTTTCTTGATTTTAAACAAGAACAAAACCCTACTTTTTAAAATGCCCTCATTAATTTTCTGACTAGAATAAGCAATGCAGGTTAACTGGCCTTTTTAAAAAATTCTTTCAATTAAAACACTGCAAGCAGAGATCACCACTTAAGCATTTTTGAACAACTTTTAAAGCTTTTTGCTACGAATATGTACCATTGTGTTTGCTTCACCAAATGAGATCCTGCCATCCTCATTTGATCTCTATAATCGGCTTTCTCCACATTGTATCTTTCCAGCTTAATAACTGTGATTTTTACTAGTTACAGAAATGATGCATTATTGCTGCTGCTGTAGGTGCCATCAAGTCGGCTCCCACTCCTGGACCCCCACTGCATGATCCTGCACCAACTTCTCATTCAGTCCTGGGTCTGAGCACAGGCACTGTAGCCATCCATCTCCCTGAGGGCTGTAGTAGTTATATCTCATTTGTCCATTTGAGAGGATTAAGAGGGAAGGGGGTGGAGTCTAGCCTGTCAATCAAGTCACAGCCAATGAGGCCTCTGTGTGGGCATGGCCTTCTCTTCAGGATTCTGTGAAGTCCTGTATTCCTCCTTGGAGGCAGTTGACATTTTCGCTCTCTGCTGATTCCCTGGGAGACACTGCAGCTGACAAAACACATGTGCCCGGGGCTAGAGGGACCCCACAGAGACCTCTGTCAGCACTGAGATGCTCACAACAGCACGAGATCCAGGGGACTTCTCACCCACTGGCCTGGCAACTTTTGCATTTGGTGACTGCATGTTTCAAGCGTCTGAAGAGGAATTTACAGATTGGTATCAGGCATATGGCTAATATCAGACTCAAAGGCTTGGACTAGACTGGGATTTGTTCACGGATCTGTTTCTCTAGTAAACTGAGACTAACACAAGGGCCTCCCTCATTTTTGCTGCTTCTCAACTTTTCCAAGCACGCTGTCCTTTTCCAGAGACTGGTTTTCTTTGACAATATGTCCAAAGTATGTAACTGAAGTCTTGGCATCCTTGCCTCTAAAGAGCACTCTGGTCTTACTTCTTCCAATACAGATCAATTTGTCAGTCCATTTTTAGCACTCCATAATACTTTCTGTATTCTTCTACAGCACCGCAACTCAAATGCATTGATTCTTCAGTCTCCTTACTCAATGTCCAACTTTAGCGTCCATATGATGCAATGGAGAATACCATGGCTTGGGTCAGGCACAGCTTAGTCCTCAAAATAATATCCTCGCTCTTCAATATTCAAAAGAGATCTCATGCAACAGACATACCTAATGCAAGACATCTTTTTAAAATCATAGTAAACCTTGACTTTTTATTTTTGTGGGCATCACTGCGCTGCTCCTGAGAGCCCACACTGGATTTGAACCGCCACGCTCTTCAGCTGCAGACCCGCACCCAACCACTTGGGCCAACAGGGCTCAGCCAGATTGTAACTTTTTAAGGGAGTAGAATGCCTCATATTTCTCCCACGGAGCAGCTGGTAAATTTCTCCTGAAATTTCAGGTATAAAATACAATACCTGGTACCCAAGCCACGTGGGCGGCTCTCTTAGCCCCTTTCCGAGCTCCTTTCTTTTTTTTTTAAGGCATCACTGCCCTCAGGTGGTGGGAGTAGGAGGCCCAGCCTTTGCTCCCCGGAATTGAACCTCCATCCCAGTGGGCCGCAGTCCCGCGCACAACCACTATGCCACCGGGGCTCGGCCCCTCTCCGAGCTCTTGTACTTTGGGCTGCTACTGCTCTCCAGTCAACGCTGACACAGAGCGACCATCCTCTGTGGTTTCTGAAGTGTAACTGTTCATGGGAGTAGAAAACCCAGTCTTTCTCCTGAGAAGCTGCTGGTGGCTGCTCACTGCAGATGGACTGTGCGTCCCCCTCAAATTAGAACTGTGCTTCCACCAAAGCTGATGTGTCAATTCTTGGTGAGAAATAAAAGAGCGTCCCCATAATAATGAAGAGCAGAAAGACTGCTACTGTTAGTGGGAAACTAACAAGTTATTAGTGAAAAACTAGATGGTTTTCCTTAAGGCCCAAGAGCCTGTGCTTTCCCTGCACTGCCGAACGGTGATACTTGACCCAGAAATGGAAAAGCACGGCTCAGCTCCAGCAAGCTGTTTAAAATAAGAACTCATAGTCAGCATTTGCTCGCCTCTTCTTTTTCCTTTTTTTTTTTCTTTTGGTCTGGCCAGATAATAGTCTTTATCTAAAGGAGGCTCCCTCCACCTTGGTGTCTGTCTCAAATGTCAACGGTTGACATTTTTGACTGGCTATCCTTTGTTGTGGGCGGCTGTGCTGGTTATTGTAGAAGAGATAGCAGCACTCCTAACCTCTATTCCCTGAGGCTGGAGATACCCTACTTTCAGCTGTGACCATCCCAAATGTCTCCAGACAACGCCACTGTCTTCTGCTGGGCAATATCGCCCACAGTTAAGAACAGCAAAGCTAACCAATCTACCATTGTGTTACATTCTCCTTTTATCTATTTTGTCACAGTGAAAATAGCCGTTCTTAGAAAGATCCTAACATAGATAAACTCAGTGCATGTCAAATGACGTCTATAACCTTAGACCAGGCATCCTCAAACTATGGCCCGCAGGCCACATGTGGCCCACCGAGGACATTTATCCAGCTGCCAGGTGTTTTTGCCTCTGCTGCCTGTCCTGCTTAGCCGTCAACTCATCCCGGGCCCACAGCGATTTTGTTCATAGTTGGGATTATTTTAAAACGATAGTCCTGCCCTACCATGGTCTGAGGGACAGTGAACTGGCCCCCTGTTTAAAAAGTTTGAGGACCCTGGCCGAGACGGATGTAGCCCAATTAACCTTCGGTTGACTCTTCCCCACATTCTCCTCCTGAAAGGCCGTGGGAACTGCCAATAACACAGACGTCATGCCCTCTCCCCAGATGCAGCCCCGCTGCAGGTAGTGCCAATCGTTTTGCATCTTCCTCTACGTGATCAGCAAAACAAAATCTTGCCTTGTCCTCTTCATTAAAAATATTATTATATTGCCAACCAGGTTGATAACTTTTCATAGATTTATTAGCTACTCACCGGGCAATTGGCTTATTGCCCATTCTTGCTTTTGTGAGAACTACTACATTCTTTTTTCCAGCTTGTCATTTTTCTGACCGTCTTCATGCTGCTGGCATTTCCCATACAGAAGGCCTCCCCTTTTGTGTTGTCACATCATCAGTGTTTTTATTCTGTTTCTCCTTTGTAGATTGTCCCGCCTAGGTTATCATGCCGGGCCTCTAGGGGAGCTGCCAGTGGAGCACAGGTAGAAAGATCAACTCTGAAATCCTATTTTAAATGTCTTATTCTATTAGGTGAACCTTTCACCTTTTCATATCTTACCCCTTTCACATTCTTCACGGGCCTTTTATCTCTACACCACGGGGTCTCAAACTAGAACATGCATACAAAACACCTGGAACTCCCATTGGAATGCGGATCCCCATTCAGGAGGCTTGTAGTGCCACCTCAGAGTCCCTTTCCAGGAAGCTGACTTTGCTGTGACCCTGGTCCACATGCCAAGCCTGCCATTCACCCTCTGTGCGCCCGACCTGCACTCTCTGCTCAGCTCTTGCCTGAGTTTCTTCCCTTCTTGCCTGACATGCACTTCGAAGCTGGTTTTTTGTTTTTTTCTTAACTACAAGCAGTTCCCAGGTTGCACATGTCCAACTTATGTACCAACTCCCATAAAGTGTTTTTGTCTTTGTTTTTGTTTTTTACAGGGGAGAGCTTGAATGTAGTACACCACTATCACAAACTATGCAGTTGTGCTTCCCACATTTGGGGAAATCGCAGGGTCAGCACACCCTGAGCGCAATGGATAAGCCTGGCCCTGGGAAAACCACCTTCCTGATCATGGTATTTCCCCTGCCAGGAAAGTATCTCGTAAAGTGTTTTTTTGGTTTTTTTTCCCACATCACTGCTCTGGTGGAAGTAGGAAGCCCTCCCAGGTTCGTATAGTGTTTTAATGACATGAAAAACTCTAAGTATACTAACAAAAAAGAACCTCACTGCCATGGATTCATAGTGTGTTTATAGGGCAAGGTAGAAACTGTGAGTTTCTGAAACGGTAACTTTTTTTTGTTTAGTAAAAGATCATTTCATTGGGGGTTCTTACAACTCTTACAACATTCCATGCATCAATTGTATCAAGCATATTTGTATATATGTTGCCATCATTCTTTTCTAGACATTTATATTCTATTGAGCCCTAGGAATCAGCTCCTCTTTTTACTAGCACCCCCAACATCGGTGATCCCTTGATAAATTATAAATTATTATTGTTTTCATATCTTACACCGCTATGAGACTGTAACTCCTTACAGAAGAAAAAGTCTAATTTTTCTCCCAGAGGACAGTGGGTAGTTTCACACTGCCGGCCTTGGGACTAGCAGTCCACCACCTATAATCATGACCATACCCTTATGTTAAGAGAAGCCCAACAGGTGGAGTGGTTTTGTGTTGGGCAGTGATCTAAAAAGTGGGCAGTCTGAAACCACGGGCTGATTTTCAGGAGACAGACTGGGCTTTCTACTCCCATAAAGAGCTAGAGTATTGCTGAGCCCTGGTGGCTTAGTGGTAGTTTGTGGGACTGCGACCCACAGGGTTGACAGTTCAAATCCAGCAACAGTTTTCCAGGAGCAAGGCTGGACTTGCTACTCCCACCAGGGCAGTGATGCCACAAAAAAAAAAAAAGAGCTGTAGTCTTAGAAACTCAAGGGGCACTTCTTCCCTGTCCTGTGGGGTCACTCTGAGTTGGGATTGACCCCGTGGCTGTCAGTTTATTATGTCAAAGGTGCCTCAGTGTATCTGGTTGGGTTTCTTACATTTTCCTATGCCCAGAAATGTACACGATGTTCTAAAACAAATATCTGATTACCTGATGGTAGATGCAAACTGTACCTAACTGTTCAGACAATGTTTTAAGGGCAGATTTAGGAATGGACCTTGTTTGAAATCCAGGGACCGCTTAGGTATCTCATAAGTACTCTGGCTTTTGTGGTCCGAGTAGCAACACTGACAATTCCCACCCCGAAGTGATTTTGATTTTCTTCCAGCTCAGCTACATTATTGTACCACCCGAGGAAATCTAGTAACTGCTACTGACTCTATTACATCCCTATGACTTCTAAAGTCAGATCAGCAATTCTTTGATTTTTTTTTTCCCCTCAGCTTCCTGTCCTTATCAGTAACCGTAAGGAACATTTACAAATGTTCCTAAATTTGACTAATCTCAAACACCACCCATCCCTCATCCTTACTGACTCCTTTCTCAACCAATAAGCCACACGGAAAGCCATATGCCTAGTAGTAGTGAAAGCATAGCAACTCCCACATACTTTTAAAAAAATGAGTTGAAAAACCAACAAAGGGTTTTTCCCAATCTTGGAAAGTTCTAGATAAAGGTGTATGAATTAAACTGGATTTACTTATCTAACACCTCCTAAGTTTTTACTGTGTGTCTACAAACCTTTCTTACTGCCACAGAGTTGATTCCAATCTCCTCGTGAACCTACAGGGCAGGCTAAAACTGCCCCCATGGGCTTCAGAGATGGTAACTCTTTGTGCAAACTGAAAGCTTCATCTTTCTCTCAAGAAGCAGCTGGGAGCTTCGAACTGCTGACCTTGGGGTTAGCAGACCAACACCTAGTCACCAGGGCTCAAACTTCATTTAGGTAAGTAAAATTATAGTTTCCTCTTTATAGACAAAGGAAACTAAGGCAAAAGGAGATGGCATAGCCACGAGGTTTCAGGACAAGGAATCAGGACATAGAATGGCTGGTCCCATCACCTCAGCTTTTAACCACTATGCTTTGAGACCTTGGAAACCAGGAGACCTCAGGGACTCCTCAAGGGTCATTTCTAGAAAGAGTGTCTATGAAGGGGTGGTTCTCCACTCTGAAAGGCAGATGGTGTTAAACCAAAGAGCAGAGGGGGGAATTGTATCAGAGCACACATTCTGAACACCCAGTCTGCAGCAGGCTAAGGATCCCTGGTGGAATAGAGAGTTGTGCACTTGGTTGCTAACTTCCAGGTCAAAAGTTCAAAACCACCAGCTGCTTCAGGAGAGAAAAAGGAAGCTTTCTACTCCTGTGGTCCATAATTTCATGCCAACCTGAAGATGTACGGAAGTGTAGATGTGGTATTCAACCTGTCAATTCAGTCACCACCTGGTGGTACCTCCTTTTGAATGTGGCCTTCTCATTCATACTCCTTTATATAGGCTCTCTCTTCTCTCTCTCTCTCTCTCTGCCTTTATCTTTCTGTTGGCTGACCCTGATGGCTGCCAGAGCCCTGGATTCATAAGATTTTGCACTGACCAAGGCTGGAATGTTTTCTTGATATATGCCTTCTGGATATAAAACTTTTTCCTACATATATCTGAGTGTGTCTGGATTTGTTTCTCTAGTCAACCTGGCCTAACACAATTTCCATCATGACTTACAGTCTTGGAAAGTCACAGGAGCAGTCTGCATGGAAGTTCTCTCAGAATTGACACGATGATGGTGACTTTGGTTTCTGTTCTGTTTTTATGAAGCTGGTACCGAAAGGGCAAAATCCACTTCCAGAGTCCTTAGGGAGATCAAATCTCCATTGAATTCCCTCAGACCGCTGACCAGGGATATGATCCGTCTTGTCCATAGACAGGGTGAGCTGGAAAGTGGATGACTGCAGGTACCAAACTAAAATAAAAAACCCAACTCATTGCCAAAAAGTCAATGGCCCCTCACGGCAACCCTGCAGGACAGGGGGGAGAACTGGCCCTGGGAGTTTCTGAGATGGACTCTTTACCGGGGTAGAAATCCTGTCTTCCTTTCACAGAGCAGCTGGTGATTTCAAACTGCTGACCTTGTGCAATGCAGCCCAACCTCATAGCCACTGCGCCACAGAGGCTCCACTGCAGAGAGTGAGGAGCAAATTTCAGATCTTAGTGTTTGTTTCTCTCTCTCTCTTTTTTCAGATAAAGTATTATCTTAAAAAAAAAAAACCTGATACCAATGTTTTCGAAGTCTTTCAGTTAAGAGTGCCAGGGCTTTTAATTTGCGAACTGTTCAATTGCCAAAATGAAAATACCTGTTTCCTACCACAGCCCAAAACTATCCACTCACAAGCTCGAGACCAGACTTTGACCCATTTTTAACTTGTTCTAGTTTTTATTGCTTTCTGCTTTAATTTGGAATAAGATTGTGGGGAGGTCTTATTATCATTACTTTTCTTCTTCACCTTCTCCTTCTTCTTCTCCTCTTTGCATCATTTTCCAGATATGAAATCCAGTTTAGAAAACTTATAAATATGGCAACTAGATTAATAATTTCCTGGGGTTTTTGTAGGAAAAGTCAAGGAAACAGGAGATGCTAAAAACAGTGGAAGCAAGAATGAAATGTTCCAAATGGATTGCGGGAATTGAACAACTCACTTTATTTGAAGCATTTATTGTTAATGATATGTGAGTTATTTGTCAATAAAATAGTTGTTGTTGTTTTAAAGAAAATAGCAATCGATTCACATAAGGTGTCTTATAAACAAATGCTTTCCTGGATCTCCCACATAAATTCTTTTCAGTCAGTCTGGATTGGTACCCCAACATTAGAATTCTTAATTTGTTAATGAAGAATGCCAAGGCAAATCAGTGGTTTTCAAACTGTCTGTATTCATTGGACCTTTGCATTGGTCTCACAATACACCATGAGAGCGTCTAAAATCAATAGCTGAAGTGTGTGTGTGTGTGTGTGTGTGTGTGTGTTGACCCTTACCACAAACTGCCGCTCAGGTGCCCACCCATCCTTCCTGAGGTAAATTGGAAAGAGACCCAAAACTGGTCTAGCAAACTCTAGAGGGGAGTCTTGGAGATATAGCAGTGCCTCTACCTTCTCTAGGACATTACCTATTTTAAATTTAACTCTTATCAAGTTCTGGGACACAAAGGTGCTGTAAATTATTTTTGAATTCACACTCAACTAGACTTAAAGCACTAGGACGAAGGACCCAGCTCTCTGCTTCTGAAAACATCAGTCAATGAAAATCTTATGGGGAGCAGTGGAATGTTGTCTGATCCAGTGTTGGAGGAAGAGACCCTCCGAGCAGAAGGCATTTAAACTATGACTGGGAAGAGCTGCCTTCTCAAAGTCGTTGTTACTGTTTGGCGCCCTCTCTTTGGTTCCAATTCATAGTGACCCCATGTTCCACAGAAGCAGCCCTGCCTGGTACAATGCCATCCTTGTAACTCCTTTGTTTGAGCCCACTATTGCAACCACTGCATCAATCCATCGCACAAGGGTCTTCCTCTTGCTTGTGGGCCCACTGTTTTACCAAGTATGATGTCCTTCTCCAGGGACATTTCCCTCCTGATAAACTGTCTGTGGTACATGAGAACAAGTGCTGCCATTCTCCTTCTAAGGATCTTTCTGGTTCGATTTCTTCTAAGACAGAAGTGTTCCAACTTCTGGAAGCCCATGGCATATTTAATACGAGGAAGTGCCCTGGTGGTGTAGTGGTGCACTTTGGGCTGCTAACTGCCAGGTCAACAGTATGAAACCAGTAGCTGCTCTGAGGGAGAAAGACGAGGCTTTCTACTCCTATAAAGAATTATAGTCTTGGAGACACCCAAGGGCAGTTCTATCCTGTACTATAGGGTCACTATCACTCAGTATCAACTTGATGGCAGTGAGAAAAGGGTTTGCTGTAATCACATGGATGGAGTAAAACATTAGAAACCTTCATTTAGAGAGAGAGTGGAACACATTCTGGCCCATTGATATTCCTCTTCAGAGCAGCCAGTGGATGGAGAGGACCATAGGGCCGGCCCCATCATGAGGCACTACATCCCTCAATGACCCCATAGCACTGTGAGGGGCAACACTGGAGATACAGTGCAGCTATTGTGCCCTCACCACACCTGGCCAAAATGCTGAAGGCATAAACAGCAAGAGGAGAAAAGCAACAAAGCCCCCAGGGAGTACCAAAAATAGAGTTTGGAGCCAGGGAGTGGCATCCCATCAGATTCAACCAGAAAACACTCCAAAAGGTCAACAAACAGACTTAGAACTATTTGTAGGCTTTGTGTGTGTGTGTGTGTGTGTGTGTGTGTGTGTGAGAGAGAGAGAGAGAGAGAGAGAGAGAGAGAGAGAGAGAGAGAGAGATTGGGTTTTTATGATTGATTTTGCTTGGTATTATTCTGTCTTGTTTTTGTGCTTATTATTGTCTCTGCATGTCTATCTAGATAAGATAGGCAGGATAAACAATCCAGAGCAAACGACTGATAGTTCTGAGGGGGAGGCAAGGGGAAGGAAGTGGGTCTTAAACCCAGGGACAAGGGAACAACAAGTGATATAAAATCAATGGCAAGAAGAGTCAAGGGTAATGTAACCAAGAGGAATTACTGAAATCCAAATGAAGGCTGAACATGATAGTGGGACAAGAAGAAAGTAAAAGGAAATAGAGGAAAGAAGTGGAGGGAAAAGACATTTATAGGGATGCAAATACAGGCATGTACATATGTAAATATATTTATATGTAACAATAGGGAAATATATCTATATACATATATGTATATGCTAAGTATTAAAGCAACACAGATATTGGACTATTAGATCACTCTTGTAGGAGAAATATACCTTGGTCCTTGGCTTGATATGAGAAAGAATTCACTCCAAAGCCTGGTTTATGACCCAAGTGAGTTTTATAAAAGATGGAAGTTTCAGGTTTTATACAAGCACCCTTCACCCCAGCACATGAGAGTCCTGATGCCAGAGGAGATCGCTGCACAGTATCTGGGGAGCAGCTTGAGAAGCTGAAGCCTCTGCAAGGCTCTGGATTCTGGCTTTTTCCATCCTCCTCTAGGCGGTGTGGCCAACAATTGGCTGAATTGAATTCACCTGGACCAGATGAATCAATCCAGGGCAATGCCCACATAATTATACCACCCCTTCCTGGTCAGAAGCCCGAACCTCTGAGCATGCGCAATGGACACCCCAGTCCCTGTGCTAGCTACCTGTGGCGGTCATATGCTTGTGTTAATTTCATGGTTGAGATGTATGGGGTGGAATCTAGCCTGTTAATCTGGAAATAGCCATTGAGTAGCCAATAAGCCCTCTGTGTGAGCATGGCTTTCTCCTGAGACTTCTGGGAAATCTCAACATTTCTCTGATAGAGATGAGAATCTTTCTCCCCAGTTGTTGGGAGTTGGTTTCAGAGATGATGAACTACAGAGAAGACAAGATGGTAGCATCTGAGGAGCTGGATGAGCCAGAGGAGAAGCCACACGGCCTTACCCTGATGGAACCAGACCTCTGAAGCTGGGGAAGCCACATGGAAACCCCTGCCAGGGCTGAGGTGCTTCTACCACCACTGGGTGCTGTTGATGGACCCTGAGTCCTGGAAGTAAGGAGCCATGGGAAGACCCCCACCAGCGCCAGGACTCTGTGCTCACTGACCTGTGACTTCGTGAGTTGGAAGGAGACTTTATAGACAGGTATCGGGCATATGGGCTAATATCGGACTTAGGACTTTGAACTGGGCTGGGTTGGGATGCTTTCTTAATGTCCTAGTCCTCTTGTATATAAACTATACCCTTATATCCATATACTTGTCTATGAATTTGTTTCTCTAGTCTACCTGGACTAACACACTACCAACCAGGGCCTCTACTCAAGTCCTCCCTCAACACAAAAACACTTTGTTCTAATAACCCAGCATTCTGTGATGCTCACCTTCCAGACAGGATCATTAAAGACAAAATGGGTACAAAAGAGCTTTTAAAAACCAGTCTTGAAGACTAAGAGGTGCCTGACCCAAGTCATTGTATTTTCAAATAACTTCATTTGCATATGAAAAAAAACCGAGAGAGTAAGAAAGACTGAAGAATTGATGCATGTGAATTATGGAATTGGTGAACAATATTGACATTACCTGAACTGCCAGAGAGCAAACAAATCTTCCTTGAAAGTGGTTTAAAACCAGAACCAACCAACCAAACAACTCACGGCCATGCAGTCAATTCTGACTCATAGAAATCTCATAGAAATCTATGAGTCAACTCTGACTCATAGGATAGAATAAAATGGCCCATGTAGATTTTGAGGGTGTAAATCTTTTTTTAAAAATATTTTTTGTGGGGGCTCTTACATCTTTTATCACAATCCACATTCATCCAGTGTGTCAGGCACATTTGCACATATGCCACCATCATCATTTTCAAAGCATGCTCTTCTCACTTGAGCGCCTGACATCAGTTGCTTTTCTCCCCTTCTTCCCCCATCTACCCTCCCTTGTGAGCCCTTGATGAGTACAGATCATTAGTTCCATTTCTCACATCGTCCTCCATCATCTCTCACCCAATTTCCCGTTACTTGTCTCCCTGGGGGAAGGGGGGGGGGGTTCTAGGTTGACCCTTGTAATCCATTACCCCTTTTTGTCCCCATCCTCCCCTAGTCCTCCTGGTTTCTCTATTTGCATTGTTGGCCCTGAGGGGGTTATCTATCCTGGATTCCCTCTGTGTGGGCACTGATCTGTAGCAGTGTGCATGCTCTGGTCTAATCCAATTTGTACCATAGAATTGAGGTCCTGATAGTGGGTTGAAGGAAGCACCAAAGAATTAGATGAAAGTTGTGTGTTTATCGGTGATATGCTGCATCCTGGCTCTCATATCTCTTTCCTGTGACACCTCTGTGAGGGAATTTTCAATTGTCTACAGATGGAGACTCAACGCCCCACCTCCCCCCATCCCCTTTGGATATGGTTTTGGTCTGGGTCTTAGATGCCTGGAACTTGATCCCATCGAAACCTCATGGTCACACAGGCTGGTGTGCTTCTTCCAAGTGGGCTTTGTTGCTGCTGAGCTCGATGGCCAATTGTTTATCTTCAAATTGTTAAGACCCCAGACACTATATCTATTGATAGCTGCGCACCATCAGCTTTCTTCATCACATTTGCTTTTACACACATTTTGTCTTCAGTGATCGTGTGGGGAAGGTGAGCATCACAGAATGCCAGATTGTTAGAACAAAGTGTTCTTGTGTTAAGGTCCAATGTCCATCTGCAACCTTAATTCTTGACATATAGATATGAGTACATAGTTCTATTCCCCTCTCATTATATGTATATTTACATATGTGCATGCCTGTATTTAGGTCTCTGTATATGTCCTTTGCCTCCTGCTTCTTTCCTTTATTTCCTCTTGTCCCACCATCAAGTTCAGCCTTCATTTGGGTTTAGTAATTCCTCACTGCTACATTGCCCTTGATTAAGCCTCACTAGGCATCCTACAACCTTCCTTCCATCTTGAGTACTTTACATACTTCTCTCTGGCCACTGAACTGCCAAAGTGATCATAACTTTCTGGGAAAGCTGAAGGCAGTGACCACAATAAACCCAGGCAAGTAGAGAGAGATAGAGAAAGAGATAAAGGAGAGGAGAGGAGAGAGTCTTTGGAAAGGCAGATTAACTAGTGCTCACACAAAGGGTGAAGGAACTTGGTTTAGGTGGCTCCTTTCCAGAACTAAGACAGAGATAACCTCTTCTCTTCCCTTTTTTAGCCTGTGGAATCAATGAAGATATCCCTTTCTCCTGTCTCACTCTTGGTATGGCAAACCTGGCTTGGTAACAAATCCTGGTGACACAGCAGATTAAATTAAGGGTCACCAATCACAATGTTGTCAGTTTGAAACTCCAAGCTCCTCCTGGGAAGAAAGACAAGGCTGTCTACTCCCATAAAAGATTTAAAGATAGAAACGGGGAACCAATTGCAGGACTCTACATATAACCTCCTCTCGGGGGGTACAGACAACAGGGAAGTGGGGGAAGCGACACATCGGAGAGTGTGCGATACGAAAAGTAGTAACAATTTGTAGATTGTTAAGGGTTCATGGGGGAGGGGACGGGGGAGTGGAGAGGGAGGAGAAATATGGGGTGCTGGTACTGGGGGCCTAAGTGGAAGGAGGATATTTCAAGAATGATGATGGCAACAAGTGCAAATGTGGTCTGCATACAATTGACGTATGGATTGAATGTGATGGGAGTTATATGAGCCCCCATAAAATGATTTATTTTAAAAAAGGGAGGAGGAAAGAGGTGCTTATACCAAGGGCTCAAGTAGAAAATATTTTGGAAATAAAGATGGCAACATATGTACAGATATGCTTAATACAAATGATATATGGAATGTTATAAGAGCTGTAGGAGCCCCCTATAAAATCACTTAAAAAAAAAAAGATGAACTGATTTAGGAGCTCAAAGGGGCAGTACCACTCTGACCCGAGTCACTATGAGTCATAACTGACTGGGAAGTGAGAGGAATGGGTTGGCGTTGTGATGTTCTTTGAATAGTGTTCTGATAGCCTAGGATTTCGGTTTTCCCACCTCTGTTTTCTCTTTGATGTTAAATAAAATTGTGCCTAGCACAGCACAGACAGGATGTGTCTTAGAGTAGAGGATGGTGAGACTTCTCGCACCTACTTTTGTTATCAGGAGGGGGACAATCCCTCCAGAAGGACAGCATGCTTGGTACACTCAAAGGTCAGCAAGAAAGAGATGGGTTGAGATAATGGCCGAAACAATGGGCTCAAATATCAGAGCCCTTGGGAGGATGAGGCAGGAGCAGCCTGTGTTTTCTTTGCTGTACACAGGGGGCCTTGTGAGCAGTGAGTGCGTGCCTAAGAGCAAAGGAACCCCTGGCAGAGGTCTGGTTTCATCCTCAGCCTTGAAGTTAGGCCAAATTCCATCTTGAATTCCTCCCATTCACTTTTTGGCCATGGAACAGCCAAAAGTGAAGCCCATGCCGACGGGCAATCTCCTTGGTAACTCAGGAAGACAGGGAGGAGCAGTTTACTTACCAGAAAGATAGATGAGGGCGGAACACAGACATGGCATCTCCATCTCTGAGAACATAGACAATGGGTAGACCAAAGGATAAGGTTAATAGACCAAGATAGAGGGCAGGTTCTCCCTCCAGACCAAGATAGGCATAGAGGGACGGTCATCCCCTTTGTGCTCCCCAGTTCTGGCCAGACGGACCAACCCAAACAACCCCTGCTGACCGCCTTTACCAAAAAGCCTTTGACAAAACGTTTGCAGAAGTGACTGTTGATCTGATTGGTTGAAAGCACCAAGCCACTACCAAAGCTGTATAAAATGTACCAATCATGGACGGCTTTAGAGTGTCAGTCCACTTGCCATCCCTTTTCTTCTTGGCCCATACGCAGAATAAATTTTGTTTTCTTGCTATTATAATCTTGTGATGCTTTCTGCCTAGAGCCTAGGACCCAACTGGAAGCACTTAAAACTTCTGAACAGGGTGGGCGGGTGGTGAAAAAAAAAGAAAAGAAAACCCCCCAAAAACTTCTGAACAGACCAGGGACAGGCAGACAGGCAAACTTTTCACAAACTCCATGGGTGAGCACAGAAGGGCCTGACAGTGCACGCGGAGGTGCCGAAGGCGCTGCGGGGGCGCCGGAACCGGTCCCTCTTGCGGGCTTGGGGCGCCTGGACTCTCAACTCCTGTCCAGGCTCCGGATGATTCCAAGTCCGCCCGTCTGCACCCCCTACCCCAACCCCCTCCCCAGGCGGGAGAGTCGCTGGACCAGAGAGATACCCCACGCCAGCCATGGGAGCTGAGCACCTTACACTTCCCTTAGCGGCCGGAGTCCTGGCACGGCCAGGACACGTTTCCAGCCCGGGGTGCTGGGAGAGGCTGAGGTCGCCAGGAGCACCTCTGGGCTCCCCAAACTGCTCCAGGCCCGTCTCCCCCGACCGCCGCGCCCGGACACCCAGCGCAGCTCGGGCGACGGCTCGCCCAGGTGGGAAGTCGGCGGCGACGCGGGGTTCGGCCCCGCCCGGGGTGGGGGTGGAGGGGGGCAGAGGGGTGTGTCTGGGAGGGGTGGGGGAGAGGGTGGCCCTGCGGCAGTTGAGTGGGCCGTCACCACGTCCGTCAGGCTTCGGAGGCGGGACCGTGGTGCGCCCGCCCCCTGGCCGGGCTATAATGCCTGGCCGCGCGGGGCGGCCGGCGGCCGGTGAGATGCGCGCCGGGGCCGGGGTGAGGCTGAGGGCGCGCGGGCCGGGCGCAGCTGCTGCTGCAGCTCCCGAGCGACGGGACGGGACGGGACGGGGCGCGGGGGGCGGGAGAGAGGCGGGCGCGCCCGAGCGGGGGTGCTCTCCATCGCCGGGAGCTCTGCGGACTCTCCAAGGTGGTCCCGCCCCCGCCCCTTGTAGTGCTTTTGAGCGTCGGGTCGCCCGAGGTGGCGGACGGTCCGGCTCGCCCCCGCTGCGCTCTGCTTGACTCTTGCTTCCATTCGTCCCTAGAGCATGGACTTGGCGCGCCTCTGGCTAGGGCTGCTGCTGCCTTTGGTGGCCGCCCTGGACTTCCACTACCACCACCAGGAAGCGATGGAAGCGTTTTTGAAGACGGTTGTTCAAAACTACAGTTCGATCACGCACTTGCACAGTATTGGGAGATCTGTGAAAGGTATGGTCCTTCTCGTGCACACTTTCCCAAATCTCTCCCCGCACCTCCCCGCCCCCCACCCCCGACGGCGGTCCTCCCTTCCATTCATTCAAGATGTCTCGACCTCTTCTCCTCTCTCGGCGCAGCTCCTCTGCGGAGTTCCAGGGGTCCCAGGCTGCTCCGTCAGCGCTACGTGGGGAGGTGGTCTTCCAATCTTGTTGGTTGTTTTGGCGTCGCGGGGGGGCGGGGACGGGGGGGGGGTGAGTTGTAGTCGGAAGACCCTGGGTTTTAACACCTCCATTGTCATTCGGTGCCAATGAGAGGTTTTGCATTATTGGGGTTCACTCTTTAGCGATCTGGGGAACATTGGTTATCTGGGGGTCTGTATTTCCATTCTTTTAAGTTATACCCCCTCCACACAAGGAAGTCAGTGTATGCATCTCAAGTTCCCTTTTTTGTTGACTTCTTTAAATATGACTCAGACAATTAGTATCATTTTTTCAAGTCTCTTTTGGATTAAAATAGCACAGTTGTATTTAGTAAGCTTTATATGATATATAATAGCCCTATGGTTCAAAGTTGTTTGTGTGTGGATGGGGAGACTGATTCTAATAATGATTAAAGACTTTTAAAAAAATCTATTTATTTGAAAAATATCTATTTATTTGGAGAAAACAACTAACTCATAAGAGAGAAACTTTAGACAAAATGATTGTTATTGTTCTAGCGTTTTCTTTTCCTTTTTTCTAGCATTTTTATCTATATCATTTATTTGCTTTAATGTTTTCATTTAAAAATTGAGTATATTAAAGTAATTCTCATGATTATAGACAGGGGATTTGAATCACAGACAAGTTAAATATTTTGGCCAAGATCATCCAGATGGTGAATTTCATAGCCAGGAATGAAACAAGAGTTCACTTCACTTCCAGGCTTAGACAGTCTGGAGACAAGGCAAATAATTTTTTTCAAATATTGCTATTTCTTAATCTTCTATTATTATATGTCTATACCAAAGAAGTTAGTAGAAAATGTAATGGTTCAATCAAAAGGTTTATAAAATTTATGTGATGTGAATCCCAACTCTTTGTAAAGTATACTCAAACACCATCTCCCCTTTAGCATTGAGTTTTCTGAACCATTCGGGAGTCTCTCTTTTTTTTTTTTTTCTTGGGGGCGGGCATCACTGCCCTCAGGTGGTGGGAGTAGGAGGCTCAGCCTTTGCTCCGTGGAGCTGGAATCGAACCTCCATCCCAGTGGGCCGCAGTCCCGTGCACAACCACTACGCCACCGGGGCTCAGCCCTCGGGAGTCTCTTAATGACCAGATTTTAATTCATTTTAAAAGAAAATTATCCTACTTTTAAAACTGAAGTTGTGTTCCTTAAAATGAAAATTATGTGCAATGCAAAATAAGCACTCTGGCCCATGCTTGTAAGAGTACATTTGTTTTTAAATAACATTGCCCAAGCATTGGTGCTAGAATTTCTCTATATTGTTCTATAATCCAAAATTACAGAGGTTGGATGTGTGAGAAATTGCATCCTGATTCAGCATCTTTATTCAACCTTTTGAAATAATTTTCCTTTGGGCTAAAGCAGAGCAATTACAAACGATCTAAGGATAGTAATTATGTTAATAAAGGAAATATACAACACAACTAGCTTGAATTATTGTTCAGTCATTCAAACCACAAGATGTTGAGGATGTTGTTAATTTTATGTACTAAATGATTTGGTCAGTTGTTGGGTTTTTTATAATTTTTTCAAAGACAAGGAGCTAGTAAGAGAAAGTTGGGGACTCTCTTTCTTCATGGGTTCCAACTACTCTGATCTATGCAGCCTATCAAGCCACATTAAGCATGAAAGCCAGGCGGCTTAATTTTTTAACTTGTGTGCACTCTTGTGGTTGGTTAAAGGATTGAGGGGCTATCATGTAAAAATCAAACCTGACATAGTGGTTAAATGTTCGTATTGAGTATATGGTTCTGAATAATTACTGGGATTAAGAAAAATCCCCGGTCTGCCATTAGATTCCAAGTGGTAGGTTAAGCTGTATACTATTAAGTGGCAGTTGGTTGCCAAAATAACACTGAACATTTGCATGATACTAATCAGGAAATAGTGCTCTGTCCCTAAGGCCCATGGAGGGATTTGTCCCAGTCCTCTTGCCCTTTGGTGTAGGTAAGTTTGTTTGGCAATTTAGAAGTCCCCATGTGTATTATTCCATTTTTTATTAAGGATGTGAGTCATTTTACCCAGAA